>JALPQI010010950.1:0-31132 GCA_025490895.1 Thaumatotibia leucotreta
AAGTGTTAACCGCCATCAAAATCGTCTGATCGCTATGAAACTGAGCTCAATCGACGGAGAAAAATCTGCCGATTCCGATGATATAAATAACTCAATATCGCCCAAAGTGTCCGCTTTAAGCCCAATTAGCCTTTCTACCGTCGATATACCAAAGAAAAAACAGCCAAGATCACATGTTTACCTAAATACCTCTTAAATTTCATCGTACAAGTACTTATAGATACTCGTGCGTACAGAAATATTTTGGCGAAGACAACTAGACTAGTTTGGCAGATTTCACCACATTAGAATTTGGCATACAAAAATGTATCTACATACGCGTCTTGGCAGTTGGAAACGTTATGGTCTAAAAATAACGCATTTTTATGTACCTAGAAAGTTTACTGCTTTCGTAATGTTGTTTGGGCCTGCAACATTCCAATTACCTAGGTAATTTGCAGCTTAAAAAAACTAAATAGGTACATTTGGTAAATATGTTGCCTGTCTTTGATTAAGGTTGTTGTCTAATTAAAGCTTTATTAGCTTAGAAAAAAATAATTCCTTGGACCATTTTATTGTCCCAAAATTGTGGGAGTCCCGTTAATCACATAATAAGAATAAGGTTCTATGTTAAATTTTTAGTAAACTAGGAACCCTTATAGTTTCGCCATGTCCGTCTGCCTGTCTGTCTGTTAGTACTAGGAATTTGCAATTTGGTATCGCTATTCCTGATACAAGTATTATTTACTTAATAGGAGGTCTCAACCCCACTTGTAAACTGCACCAAAATTGTTCAAGGAAATAAATATTTTTCATTTTTCAAAATATTTTCATTTTTCATTTTTATACATATTAATCACACCGACTAAGTGGTAGAATACACATGAAAAAGAAAAACATGAATAGTACTTAACTGCAAAAATTCCGGATAAGTAAAAAGTCTCGCTACTTAATGAAAGAGCTCAAATAAAACATTGTACATATTTTTTTGTTTCGTAGAAGAGATGCATGGGCATGTCTTGTTGCCAGATGTCTTTACCTTTTGCACATACTCTAACTAGTTTATTATTCTGTGTTTGTTTGCGGCCAGTACGTACATTAAACCTTCTTATCAAAAAAAATAATTGCAAAAAAATCAATTCTGTGCGTACGCTGAACACCCCAACATTTTCTATAAATGACAAAAAAAGTCACTTTTAATGAAATTAGACAAGATTTGAGAGATTTTGACCAACATGAATTAATTGATATAAACGTACAGTTAGACCCCATTATGTACCTAGCTCTGGGATCTACCAAGGATCTGCCTTTAAATAGCAGAATATTATACAGGGTGAAATTCTAGTCGTCGATCTAAATCTATTAACAATTATGCCTATTGAGCACCCAAAGAATCACTAAAACCGGACATGCTTATAGAAAGTAAAATTAATTTCATTAATCTGCTCCGGACATTGTGTTATCCGAGCCAAATATGCCGAACCTACGAGTACGTCGCGTCGGTATGTAGTGTTTGTCGCGCGTGATATTTGAACTGTCGCTTATCGTATTGCATAAGGCATTCTACAGTATACGGTCCAAGAATACACTCGTCTTATGGCCTAGCCATGACATTGGTTTAAACTTTTAAAGGCGAAGACAGGGCATTTTGCCTATACTTCGCCTACCACTTTTGGAATCCAATTGTATCAAATCCTAAGCAAAATTCAGGGCTTAAGTTACGATACACTAAAGTTCAAAATGGATAATCGTTTTTTGATCTCAACAAGCAAAAATGCATGGATTTCTGTAACTATTTAAAAAAAAGCCAAAACCCAGGCGAAGACACGGGGTTTTACGGTCCTTAACTAAATAGTAGATCGTGGTAGCCACTCCAGGTAATGAATATCAATATCCATTGCGATAGGTTACACTTAAGAATTGTGGTGACAGCATTGCAAATTATTTAAACAGTTGGACTGTGAATTTCTTTAATTGACATTTGCATACAAACGGGCCTAGAAATACCTATGTGTCTTTGAATATAACCATGACTCTGTGGACTAGGGTTGCCACCCGTACTATAATATATAGTATCGTACTATATTTTACTCGACTGTACTATATAATATACGATAGCAATATAGTAGATACGTATAATACTATATTTTTTAATATATCGCCAGCGGCTTCAATTTTGCGATTTTATTGGAATTTTGAGACGGAAGGATAAGGTGTACAATTTTTTTCTCACTTTTTCCTGTAAATACTATATTTTTTAAACATTTTCATAAAAACACTATTTTGTCTTCCAAAAAAGGTGGCAACCCTACTGTGAACTGACCTTTATGGTTACGAACCGTTGCGCAATAGGATAATAATAAAATTGTTTTCTTATTTTATCAGTATTAAACTTGTTCAAGTTGCGTAGGAGTGATCGCCAACTAAGTAGCCAATTAATTTAAGAAATTGTCTACATTGTTTTACTACTTAGATATGTTGTAATTGATATCATACCTACTAATACCTTTTGAAGATATTTTTTACAATTCTCGCAATATTCGTTTTCTAATTTCTGTAATTAATTATGGGCGATTTCTCCTATAAAATAATATCTTTGCAGTAATTTATCTATATTTGCTTTGTGATCGGAACTTGCAGAACTGAGGTCTAAAATACAATAGCATATAAAATAATATAAAATGAAAACGCTGTTAAATTCATAGGTGGACTGGAATTTGTGATAGGTATTTATGAGCCCAAATACAGTTAGGTAATTAAACGTCCGTTATTGTAAGCAGGTTTCATGATTTAAGAATTAAATGTATTGTAGTAGAACACCCGTTGCTGAAGCTTAAACTGCGACAAGTTCCTTCTATTGTTCATTTTAGCCAAGACTAAAGTAACTAGATGCTAGTTAATTTTAGACTTTACCTCTGATGCTTAACGATCTTAAGGCTGCTCCGAAAATACACAGAAAATCCACAACACGACAGCACCATGTTTCAAATATAATATTAAAATGTAAATAATACAGGAACACAATACAATGTCCTGGCACTACCGGGCACAAACTGCGATCTTGGTGCTAGACCGTAGCCCTTTGGCCCTATTCTGTTTGATTAAGTAGGTACTTGACATCGTATACTTGATAATAATTATGTAAGGATGTGTTCATTTCATAAAATAAATAACTTAATATTTTCTTCGGTTAGCGCGATAGTTACCCATGAAATAAACTCCTCCACTGTTAATCACTCGCAGACCACGAACCCTGTGAAGTGTTCGAAACGTCTGGATGTAATTAAATTAATTAATATACGCATTATAATCCACACACGCACACATCACCAGCCTATAATCAGTCCACTACTGGAGAAAGGCTTCTCTTATAGAGGGTTGGCGATCGCAGTAATGTGTCCTCTCCACCATGATGATGCTGCTGCCCATTATCAATCTTCAATAAATACGTGATCAGTGACACTTCATTATAGTCCGTTGCAATAAGTAGTTTTATTTCATAAATAAATCACTTATTTACAAAATTTATATATGAAACCGACTTCTTGGGCCATGTTGGGCCCGAGGATTTCTGCAGTCTTATTACTATAGCGATGACTAACACTAGACCGATTACGATATCCGACTCCTTGGCTAGCCCCCGCCAGATGTTAAAGTTTTTTAGTCTTACTAGGTAGTAAGATAAGAAGATAACATGTAGATAACGAAGTATCGGCCTGGGGCGAGTTAGGTACGGTCTAATGTGAATCATTATTGCGTAAGCCATCTGTTTTTGTAAAGTCATTGAGGTGTGAAAATTTCAGTATTATCTGACCAGTTGGCACTATACTTATAATTATAACAAAATATGGTGTAATAATGGTTCCATCATATTTCCGATCTTAACTCAATTTAAAATATAGTACTTATAGGTTGAATTAAAAACAAATGGTAGTGTCAGCTACACTGTGTGTTATATAAAATTACGCAATCATAATAAAATGCATGTTGTTTGATATTTATATATTTTAACATAAACAGTTTTATACCAATCGGAGCCAGAACGACTTTTGTTTTATGAACTCAGTCAATATAAAAATGTACGCGTAATTGTACGCCTATGTACACATTTTACAATTAAGAGTTTATGTTAGATATGGCTCTATCTCAGACAACATAACCTAACACTAGACTGAGGTTATGTTGTCTGTGGGCTCTATGCAAAATATACATTTTTAGGTCTATAACACTGGATTAACTTAGTATCCTGAAAACCCAAAGTGCAGACTCGTTTTTTTCATCAATAGGTAACTAGTTTCAGATATTTTTTTTACATTAAAAAAACTCATTGATTCACTTCTCTAACAATGACATGTCTGGCAGAGCATTGGGTATAAGCGCACTCAAACTTGACTGGGATACTTGTATATATTTGTATTTTGCATTCGATTGTATGCAAATCGCAATATTCGTAACTGTCTAGCCCGGATTCTCTAGCCACCTTAACAAATTTGACTGATATTTTTGTGTCTGTCACCGTTGTCACTCAAGTTTTAATACATTATACAGAATGACTTTAAAAATGTGATCTACTTCCTTCTTCCTTGTGGTATCCTTTATGACTGAGGACGTGTCGACTTTGGGCACTGTTAACCAATGCTTACGAAGCTACTTGATTTTGTGCCCGCAAAAGCGTGATATAATGAAGATAATGCCGATAATTAAACATTAATCTAGTAAATATTTTTGTTTTTTTTGTAAATATTTTTATTTGTGCGCAACTGCGCAAACTAAAGATAAAATCGACTCTTTAGTAATTTCTTTGAAACAGCAAACTTTTTTGCTTAAAGTTGATCCTATAAATAGTAAATGTAATTTAATATCATTCATAGGTTTAGATTTATTTATTTCATTTCTATCACATTGTTAAGTCACTCTGTATAGGTAGCCTATATTGCATTAAATGGATAATCAGCTGTATTTAGTCCCAAAAAAACCATCTAAAATTAAGTACTTTTCCTTGAGGTGGAGCGCTGGGGATTTGTACTAAAACACTTAAAACTACATACATACATTAAACATTTATGTTATTGGATCTGGAAATGCTCAAAGCGATGTTTTAAATTATATTTTCCTTGGTTATGATTATTTTTTACAATCGGCCGGCTGGTACCTAAACGCTTTTTATTACAATCTGAGCCATATCGCCCATGCCATTGTCAGTCCACTCGTATTGTGTGATGTGTCGATCTTGGCTGCAATATGGATAGGTAAGTATAAGTAGATTATAAATATTTGAGTAAGTAGGTAAACAAGGTCCTAGGTTCATAACCCGAATTTTCTAAAGAAATTCTAAGTAAAAAATAATGAATTGATTTTAAGTAAATACCTAAAGTATACTTCCTTACACAAGACGATCATTATTTTTTCTACACACTTGCTCACTAAACGCGCCATATTGCCATTGCTCCATTTACGTAATAGGAGTTATGTTATGTATGTAATTAAATCACCTAGGGAGTTGTAGAAAAATCTAAGGCGCGTATTATTATTTTTTTACCTATTTTCTGTGCAGCGTTGACGTGTCAGTCAAGGATATTCGATATCGATGCGATAATAGCGCGTCTATCATGGGGCCGTTGAACTGTCAAATTTTGAAAGTCGAGTCGAGCCGTTTAAAGTCTGCAGTGATATGATAATGATAAGAGAATAATTATATCGAATTGTAAAGTTTGATAATTCGGTTGTGATGTCACCTGTAAGGATACGCTCGGTCACCGATTTACCTTGGGTGACCTCATTAAATTGGACTCCCAGATAAATAATATCTGCGTACGGAATTATCTACGCACACTGATTTGTGTTAAGTCATGTCATTGTTTATAATTTATAGTGGTGACTTCAAAACGGAATAATAGTTACCTTGTGCATGATTATTTGTTGGGCAATCTTCCCCCTCCTTGACCCTACATAAATGCTGAGTAGGACTTTAAAATTCCACAAACGCACTGAAAAAAAAAATCCAAACTAAGTACTTCGCTTTGCATCGCATCGCATAGGTAGGTACACAACCTAACCAACCGATTTGTAAGGCGTTATTAAACTATTTGAAATAACTATCAAATTGATTTGATGTAACAAATGTTTTTTGGTAATACATAATATATTAGTAGGTACTAGTTAGGTATTATGTCTTCACTTTTTAGGGTTCCGTAGCCAAAATGGCAAAAACGGAACCCTTAAAGATTCGTCATGTCCGTCTGTCCGTCTGTCACAGCCGATTTACTCGGAAACTATAAATACTACAGTAACGAAATTTGGTAAGGATATGTGTTGTATGAACCGCTACAGGATTATGATACTAAATTGTAAAAAAAACCATTGGGGTGGGGGCCCTCCATACATGTAACTGAGGGATAGAAAAGAAAATTTAGTTGTATATAAGCGTGTAGGGTATTAATAGAAAGTTCTTTGAAAATGATATGAAGGTTTATAAATCCTATGTTTATTTAAGCAAATTGTTTTCGAGATATCAGCTCTCAAAATCTGAAAAATGTGTCCCCCCCCTCTATTTTTTAAACTACAAGATATAAAATTCTAAAAAAAATATATGTTATGCACGTTAATAAACTCTATCAACAATTTTTGGTTTGATTAAATTATCTCCTATAGTTTTTGAGGAAGGTTGATTTAACTGTATTTTTTTAATAATAAATTGATAATGGTACGGAACCCTATGCGCGCGAGTCCGACTCGCACTTGGCCGGTTTTTTTTAAATTATGGATAGACGAGTATTTGGTTTTAATTGTCACACGTCTTTTTAGTGCGGATAGGGAAAATATAATTCAAAGTTGCATATCTGCATTATTTTCTAGGAAAAAATCCACCTAACCTGACCCGTATTCATTGAACGAGGGTGTATTTTAACAAACAACGGGACTTAATCGCTTACTTACACTTAGATTTATTTTATGAAATCCTGTGACGTTTCGAGTTTTTAGCATAGGTATAGGTACCAAGGATTAATGTATGTAATAGCTGTTTTTTTTATTTAGTTGTTTGTTCCATACTAAAAATATCTACAAAATTGACCTTCGAAATAATTCCAAAAAAGTACGGCCAGAGAATAAAAAAATCACCGGGCATCTACCGATATAATGTAGGTATTAATTGTATTGTCATTTTCAAATTGCATGCAATTGTTTATTTTTTTAATTATTACGATGGCTGGCAACATTATTATCTGTTTTCATTTTTACTTTTTTTTTGTTTATATATATATATATATATATTTTCAAAACTACAATTTATG
Source organism: Thaumatotibia leucotreta (assembly GCA_025490895.1). NCBI lineage: Eukaryota > Metazoa > Arthropoda > Insecta > Lepidoptera > Tortricidae > Thaumatotibia > Thaumatotibia leucotreta. The sequence goes on from JALPQI010010950.1 coordinate 7,272, forward strand.
TACATAGATTAAATCTAACTAATTTACTTAACCTAACCTATATCTAAGATTGGCCCTTGTGGCATTGTACCGAGGATGCTGGCGGAATTTCCTCGCTGTATCGCAATACTGATGCGTTGTGCGAGGAAGTCGCCAGCTCTTCGGTCTTTAGTTACATCAACCAGACGTTTTTTTTATTAAAATTATTATTGTCCGAAACCGTAAATTTACAACAGGTACCTATGTAATGTCATCAATTCAAACGATCGTTGTTTTTCGATTTGAATGTTTTGTTTGTAATCATAAAGAAAAAAAAATAGTAGTACCTTGTATTTGGGTTTATCTATGTACGTACTCCTTCCTTCATACTTACCTAGGTAGCTAGAATTGCTGTTAAAATTAGTACAGTCACAGGCAAAATAAAGTAGTGTACCTACGTTAGGTAGGTACGTACTTTATTTTGTCTAGTGGTGTACCTCAAAAAGATATCGCAGAGAACCGTGTCCTAACATATTTATGAAAGGATCCTTTCGATACATATTTTTGCACTTGACTGTACTCTGTTTCCTTGTGTAATACACCGTTGCCGTATTAATTCTAGATCCGGTTAACTGATACTTAGGTTAAAACATATACTTTACCGGATAGTGCTTACGAATGCGTTTCAATTCACAAAAGAGTTTTTTTATAATGATTAATGAATACTTGGTAACAAAGCCTTACCCTTACGTGAACCAAACCTATTAATCCAGGTGGTTTTTGGTTCAACAAACTGCCGGCCTTATAAAGTGTGTCAAATTCAACAACAGGTACCTAATTACACATATTAAAGTCTTTTCATAAATTCTACGTATTATTTGGTTCCGGATACTTTATTTCTTAGATTTTAACATTTATAACTGGCAACCTCAAAAGAAATCTACTTACCCAAGCTTTTTATCCTTCATTTCGGCGTTCTACGGAATTAAAAAAAGTACATCTACTTCAACTGTTTACCAACTGTCACTTTATTTGTTTTTACAATGCGTATTGCCAGTTACGAAAACGATATAATCGCGGTTTACACTGAGATTGTTGAATGGTCTCGATCGATACGGCGGGTCTGTCGCCGCGCGTCCGTCGCTGGTACCATGGAGCGCTCACTGGCTGTCGATGCGATGCCAGACCATACTAGGGGTGTATTGCAAACGCTTATGGAATTACGGCTAATCACACGTTCAGCCAAACCAGCATAACCCGGCATCGAAATTGCTCAGGAGTGCTAGGCCCCATTACATTGGTTAGGCTAAGTATTCGACTCGCGAGCTTAAGACGGTCAATGCATAGCTGTGACGTCATAATATATGACGGCCATTGCTAATCAATCGGCCCGCGAAATACGCTGACCTTGAACTGTCTTAATAAACTTGTTTAGGAAAAGCAACAGTTAGATGTGTATTTCTAATTTTGACTCCGTTTTACTCCTTTGCATGTACCTACAATGTACATATTATAAAATACTTAGGTAGGTTAGGTACCCTGTACTATTTTGAAATGTAATTGTCTGTATGTTAGTGGCAAACAAACGCACGGCCCTTCCGATGGTAAGCGGTAACTGTAGTCTATTATAGACGCCCCCGAAACAGTAGATTTACAATTTTAGCACTTGTCAACCTGGTGAAATTGGAGCCAGACCGTGGCTACTAGCTACACAATGGGTAGATAGATATTTCAGAAATGCTCTTTAGCAGTTTTAAGTAGGTATATAATATACTTAAGCGCTTTACCCTAATTTGTTTACACCATGTATACCTAATGGGCTGCATGTTTGTGTAAAGTCGCCATCAATAGTCGTACGATGACTCTGCAAGTATCGGTAACGTAAGGTATTTTTCGATACGTAAAGCAGAGCCATCGCGTCCGCTCCAATATGTAAGTGCAAGCGCGATAGAAATAGAATGCTTCACGTATCGAGTAAAATTTAACGTATCCTTTACTTTCCAACTCATGGTACGGTTACAGTTAGGGTTGCCACCCGTACTATAATATCGTCAGTTGTAATATGAATTAATGTAACCACCAAATGACGACTTTTCAGGAGGGCCAAAAAACGAAATGGACATTTATAAAGTATGTTGTATTTTTTTAGTTAACTATCCTATTGAAATGATATTTATCTTGTTTGTTTTCTTTTTGAGAGGTCTATTTGATAGACAGTTATTAACTGCGACCACACTTATAGTTCAGGAAATGGCTGGTGCTTACGTTAAATATTTTCAAAAAAAATTGGTGATACCTTAACAAATCAATAAAAATCATCAAAAGTGGATTTCGGAATTTAGTGTAACTCACAAATTGAAATCGAATTGCTTATGAGCCATACAATGCAGACGGCGCTTACAGCAGTGACGTTTATAAAAATATGGTGAGTACATTAGGAAAGACATGTTTTGTACTTACAAATTCGTACTTACGTTAAAATATTGTCTATGATTTTTGGAAACCTTTGCATACGTTAATAAAAAACGTAGAAACTTAATAAAATGGCAAAGTTTTTGTTAACGTATTCGACATTTTTTTCTAGATATCAATATTTTATATACACCGTTCGATAGAGCAGGAAATTTGCAGTCGAACCGTATACTTAACTCAATTTCGTCATTTTGGTGGTTACATTAATTCATATTACAATCGACGATATATAGTATCGTATCGTACTATATTTTACTTGACTGTACTATACAGCGTGTTTTTCTTCATATGCTATAACTTTAAGGGAAGCTTATTTAGGTCAAATATAATTAATTTCTCTAAGAAACTAGTGTTTTAACTCTTACCGTTATTGAGTTATTAAAAAAATAAGTTTAATCACTGAACATGTGTATTGCAACCTTTATTACATTCCAATGTTACTTATTTTGACATGTGCCGTCAGTCACCTGAGATTAACTTTTATTTTATTCTTAAGGTTCTCTCACAGTTACCATTTCATTTATTATGTATGAAAACATAAAAAAATATTTTTTATCGAATTTTCCAAAAGCCGATATACCAGACAACTTCTATTAATGGCCCAAGTAACCTGTCTAATTTATAGCAAATCGAAACGAACATCCTGTATAATATACAATAACAATATCGTCCTGTTACTGCAAATACCAGCTATGTGCACGTATTATGTTATTTATATTATTATGTTATTGATCTGCCAAAATCTGATTTGTGAAGATAGCTGGTATTTGCAGTAATAGGAATAGTATAGTACGTAAAATACTATATTTTTATTATATCGCCAGTGGCTTCTATTTTGTGATTGTTTGGAATTTTGAAACGGAAAGCATTCGCGGAATTCGCGGCAACTACAATTTGATAAAAGGTGTACTATTTTTTTCCTCACTTTTCCTGTATTTAAGTACTATATTCTTTTAACATTTTTATAAAAGTACTATTTTGTCTTTAAAAAAAGGTGGCAACCCTAGTTACAGTAGCCCATGAGATGCCGCTACGTTATTAACGCGCGTTTATTCCATCCATCCCGCTCGTACTCGCGTATTGGCGGGAGCGAGCCGAATAGAAAGTAAACGCGCGTTAATAATGCCGCGCAAGCTTGGTACGGCTACTGGCCTACTACTGTGAAAATCGAAATTCGTGAATTTCGAGGATTTTTATCTGTCTCTCAAACGAAGGCGTCATTAGAGTGAGAGAGGCAAATCCTCGAAAGTAGTTTGTCGCGGTAGGGCCGCTGATCACCATTTTGTGTTACACCATTTATAGCTAATAGGCTGCATGGTTGTGTTAAGTCGCTATCAGATACATCGGAGCGGCCTGGATGCTCACAAATGGGTCAAAATTCATTTCGTTGTCTTTGTTTCATACCACTCTGTCACGCTTCTAGTTGTAGGTACTCAGTATACAGTGTGTGGCCTACAACCGGGGTGAAAATTTAAACAGTGCATTAATAAGCTGATCAACAATCATTTCCACATATTGTAATTAAAAAAAAAAAATTTTGTAATTTTTTGTTCATGTATTTTTCATTATTATGGGTTCATTTACTTGAATTAAAAGTTATCAATAACTTGTCATTTTTGAATCATTGAAAAATGTACAATTTTTTTTTTAAAACCGTATCAAATTAGTGTAAAAATGCAAACAAAATTATTGTTATGACTTCCTACCTGGTATACTATCAAGATGTCTTGCGACTGACAAGCTACGACATCGTGATGCCAAGATCCAGTACTAAAGGTCCATAGCTTTGAATGACAATATCTCCGAACTTAACCACTTTGAAACACCGGGACCTTTACAGGATTATTGCTGATAGTCTAAGGAGTCACTCATTTCATTTTTCTCCCGTGTTAAAGACCACACACTGTATAAATAAAATCCGGTGCACTTGTATTTCTTTTTCACGCTAGATTTCAATCTATACATCAAAAATTGGAAACAAAACATCTCATACAAAAATCACAACTGTGTTTCACAAAGAAATTTGACCCAAATATCCGAGCTGACCCCTATTATCAAGGCGTTTAGTGCATGTGCAGTTATTTAGGAGCACTGTGGCAGCCCGATATACTCGTATCTGGGTGCTTAGACAAGTTGCCAATCATCATCATCATCATCATCATCATCATCATCATCATCAGCCCGTTGCAGTCCACTGCTGGACATAGGCCTCCCCCAAGGTACGCCACAGAGCTCGGTCTGCTGCTTTATGCATCCAGTTTCTGCCAGCCCCCTTATGCAAATCATCCCGCCATCTAGCCGGAGGGTGTCCCACGCTACGTTTACCAAGACGCGGTCTCCACTCCAGAACACGCTTGCTCCAGCGGTTATCGGTTCTGCGACATATGTGGCCAGCCCATTGCCAATCGCTAACGCTTAATCGTCAATCGTAAACGAAAGGCAGCTAACTGTCTTTGTCGCACTAATACGAAAGAGTGACAGAGAGGGAAAACTACGATACGCTACTAAGCGTCAGCGATTGGCAACTTGGCTAAGCATCATGTACATTTAGAAAGCAAAATGCAAGGACCTTGTAAACTCAGCCACCCTGAGATTAATACGAGTAATAAAAGCTTATTCTCAGCAGCAACGATTAGTTTTCCATATGACTAGAATAGGTGTCAGGAACTAAGGAACGGAACACTTCCTATGATATTGCTTATGGTAATTAGGTCTAGTCTAGGTACTAGGTGTCAGTGTTAGGTATCAGTATTCAGTAGGTATTATTAACAATTAAAAAAATATTAAATACAAATGTCTCTTGACATTAGGGCTTGTCCATGAATCACGGCATACGAATTTGGTCTATTTTGGACCCTTCCCTCCCCCATGGTGATATCTGGTAATATTTTCAGGACCCCGTCCCCCCCTGTAACAATTTGACGCCGGCCAATATGACGTGTAATTTAATGCCAACGTTTTTCTTTAATAACACGTGTTCCGGGTTTCACATTAAGTTATATTTAAAAAGGTGATCTTAAAGAAAAATATAGATGATTTATTTTACTAGCTATAATCAAGAGAAAATAAAAGTTTATTATATTATTATTATTATTATAATCAGATATAAATTGATAGCAGTAAATTAGTAAGTAGGTAAAGTACCTAATTCCGCGAAAATATATTAGGTTGATTCACCTTTTGTATCGGTCTTACCACGTGTTTTGCAATGCAACAGCCTATTATACTTTTGCCTCTTTTGAGGTAGGTAGGTATGACAGGAATGTAAGGTAATACGTAAGTACCTAAGTTAGGTAAGCAGGTAGACCTGTACAATGGATGCATTATTGGAAGCGCTAGTGTTGAATTGGTATTAATTATATGACTCGGATGTCAATATATTATAACAATGACTAAGCATTTAAATAATTAAATTCAGACTCCTTAACTGAAAAACATTAAATATGGTAATAAATGTATTGATTTTTTTTGTGGAACAATAGTTATTTGTTATACAATGGTGCAAAGTTGTATTTTACCCGCGAAGTATGAAATTGAAACACGAGCAAGCGAAAGGATTCTATAGTTGAACCACGAGCGAAGCGAGTGGTTCTAAAATAGAATCCTGAGCGCAGCGAGTGTTTTAACATACGAGAAGTAAAATACATTTGCACCCGTGTGTAACACAAAACTTTTCCCCTCACTATAGCGAGGAAACTCAAAAAAGGTAATTATTTGTTCACATCACAATCATCATCGGGTTAGTGATAATAATTTTCCAAATGCATCATGTATTTAATGCAAGATTTTGTCGCAGTAAACTTAGCACGAAAAAGTAAACGCAGCACGATTTTAACACATTCCTGTAGTTGCACACCAACGCCAATGCATTATTAAATCATTCACATTCATTATTTTTACAAAATTATAACAGAACACCCTGAAAGTTGTTTAGTTTACTATTTTTATGCGTGTTCGAGTCGGTAAATAAAAATTATAACCTATAATATTCTTTGACAATGTTGACGTTGACATTTTCTGCGTTTTGTGATTGCATCTAGTCATCTTATCATCATTCACTAAAACAATTGTCACTTATGGAATATTAGGATTTATATGTTAAAATCATCATATTATATAAAGGTTTGTATTTTACACTAAATTCTCAAACAAATTATTTAATTATCATTAATATGGAACAATTTCCATGAGCATTTTACGTTTTGTTATTCCAAAACCAAGGTCATTACTTTGCCACACAAGTGAATAATATGCGTTTTTACACGTTCGTATTAAAGGATAAACGAGCACTTTACGAGCTAGTGAGGGGAAAAGGTAATTATTTGTTCACATTACAATCATTATCGGGTTAGTGATAATAATTTTCCAAATGCATCATGTATTTAATGCAAGATTTTGTCGCAGTAAACTTAGCACGAAAAAGTAAACGCAGCACGATTTTAACACATTCCTGTAGTTGCACACCAACGCCAATGCATTATTAAATCATTCTCATTCATTATTTTTACAAAATTATAACAGAACACTCTGAAAGTTGTTTAGTTTACTATTTTTATGCGTGTTCGAGTCGGTAAATAAAGATTATAACCTATAATATTCATTGACAATGTTGACGTTGACATTTTCTGCGTTTTGTGATTGCATCTAGTTATCTTATCATCATTCACTAAAACAATTTGTTACTTATGGAATTTTAGGATTTATGTGTTAAAATCATCATATTATATAAAGGTTTGTATTTTACACTAAATTCTCAAACAAATTATTTAATTATCATTAATATGGAACGATTTCCATGAGCATTTTACGTTTTGTTATCTGTTAAACGAATGCTACTTCGCGCTACGCTCCAAGGTCATTACTTTGCCACACAAGTGAATAATATGCGTTTTTACACGTTCGTATCAAAGGATAAACGAGCACTTTACGAGCTAGTGAGGGGAAAATGAAATTGTTGTCTTAAATTTTTGAGTTGTAAAATTAAAATACCGATGTTTTGCAAAGCTGAGGACGTGGGTTCAAATCCCACCTCGGGCGTTGATAAACTTTGGTATTTTTTCTTTGGTAAGTATATGACGTTTAATATTTTTAACCGACTTCAAAAAGGAGGAGGTTTACAATTCGTCGAAATCTTTTTTTTTATGTATGTTCCCCGATTACTCGAAGACGCGTAGACCGATTTGAAAAATTATTTTTTGTTTAAAAGGGAATACCTTCTAGTTGGTCCCATTGTCTTCGGGTCCAGATCTGATGATGGGATCCTGGAGAAATCGAGGGAACTCTTTTTGTCATGTGTGCCTACAAATTTTGTAGGCACACATGACATTTTTCATTTATTTTTGAAGACCAATCAAGTATTTGTGTCTAGTCATGAATATCTTAAGTTGGTGATCTGATGATGGAAGGTACAACTCCTTAGCGATTAGGAGTTGGGGGATAATTCTTTAAACATAACCTATTTCATGTATTTTGGAAGCTATTCGAGTATTTGCCTTGAAGTGGTCATAGTTTCATGTTGGTGTGCTGATGATGGAAGTTATAACTCCTTAACGCTTAGGAGTTGGAGGATAATTCCTTGAATATAACAAATTGCATACATTTTCGAGATTTATTCAAGTATTTGCGTGTAGTAGTCATCGTTTCATGTTCGTTAGCTGATAAAGAAAGGAACAACTCCTTAACAATTAGGTGTGAGGGGGTACCTATGATTCTTTAAATAATATAGGCATGCTAAGGCTGTTACCTATAATCTTTGAAATTATTCATACCAGCTGATGATACAATGCTTTACTCCTTGATAATGGGATAATTCTTTGAATATTGCACAGACTGTTCGTTGTATTCATATACCTAAGTTCGCCTGTTCAGATTTTCTGGCCTACTACAGTGCAGTGTAGGTACCTATTTTATATATACCTATCTATACCTATACACTACTAAAAAGCAAAAAATAAAATATTTTAAAATAAAAATAAAACCGCCTTCAAAAATTCGCTGGAACTAAAAAGTAAAAAATAATTTTAGTTCGTACTACTTAGGATTTCCTACCCAAACCTTTAAACCTTTTACCCTATTAATTGAAACAATAGTACATTGTTGTAGAGGCTGGAAAGTAAGCAATAGATGAACGAGTTTGTTTGAAGGCCGACCCTTGGGGAGGCCTTCAATAGTACGAGTTCATCTATCGCACTTTCAGCCGAGGCTAAACATTGTGCTTTTCACGACAACTGTGAGGAAATAAAACACGTTTTTTATAATTATTAAAAATTTGTGACATTTTTATGTGGCTGAACGCCATAATCTTGTGCCACAAAAATTAAAAAAAAAAACAAGAAGTCCGAGAAAATTTCTCTGAAATAATTTTCAATACGTCGTATCTACCTATGAAATCCGTGTTTAGATATGACCTTTCAGTTTACGTTCAACATTGTTGTACTGTTCGTGACGTTCATAGATGTACAGCTGTCACAATTTGACAGCCATACGTCTATAGGCGACTTTCCGTACTGTGTTTAGTCAAACAATCACCACATTTACGAACAGTGTCGTGAAAAATATTATGGCTAGGTACCCTACAGATTTCTTAGAAGTCGGTGCCAAGCCAAATACGTTCATAGGTATAATTATATTAGATAGAGCTTTGTAACTTACTGCCCCCGGATTATGCTTTTATCAGGGGCGTAGCTACTGCCGTATCTGCCGTATCAATTATACGGGGCCCCCGGGCCACGGGGGCCCCCAAAGTGTGGAAGGAAAAAGAATAAAAACTTTCTAATTTATATTACCTCCATATAAGGGCCTCCAAAAAAATTTTATACGGGGCCCCGACAAGGCACGCTACGCCACTGGCTTTTATCAACAGAATGTTGTCTCAGTCATTTTTATGAAAGCATAATCGGAGTGACAGTAAACAAAGCTCTATCAACATCTAGTTACATATACTCGTGAAGTGAACGTATTTGGCTTGGCACCGAATTCTAAGAAATCTGTAGGGTACCTAGCCATAATATATTGTTTCAATTATAACGTTTAAGTTTAAGTTTCATAGACTTCATACTTTATGTAGGTAGCAGGCATCAACTTAATATGGGCCTTTACTGTGCCTTTACTCCTTTGCGTCGCAAAACTGTTAGAAGGGAATATCAACTGGCATTTTTATTATAATTAAATTAATTTAATATGCAATTGGTACGGACTTAAATCTTATTTTATTTATTTAAAGACACTAGCAAAAAGTATCAAGACAGTAAAGATAAATTATAAATAAAAAATTTGCCCCGGTTCTGGCTGGGGAGGTAGAGTGCCCAGAAGGCTGGCCGCATTGCCGCGCTGGACTGCAATGCTGAGTCTTTGCGAGAAATACTGGCCAGCCTTCTGGTCACCCGACGCCTCTACATACATATAAGGCGCTTGGAAATGTCCTTATAGAGGCGACGTGTACTTGGCCCCCACGGCCCCAAAGTTTCAACCCCAAACGCCGCAAAGATGTAGCTGCTACCGAGGGCAGCATATTTGCGACGCTTGAGGTCTTCTGCCAAAGATGCCGCCGCACCAGCACTAACTCTGGTGCTTGGAATATAGGACGGCGTCAGGGTATCTACACATGTAGCATCCCAGACAAGGGGCCGATTAATCTATTATGTATTAGCAAAACTATTTGCACAGTTTGACTGTGGAATCCGTTAGGGTTAGGTACTAAAATTGTTTCTGAGCACAATTATCATCATCATCATTACCATTTCAGGCATTTCATTGAGAAGACGTTTACTGCTGGACAATCTTTCTCAAATGAATCTCACTCAAATGAAACGAGTACAATCATTGTCAGATAATAGCCACACACGTTTTTGATAAGATATGTTTTGATTAGGTACTTATCTAAAATACGTGATTGCTTGATTACCTACATCGATTCTCTACAGCTGTTTTATTATCTAATCGAAAATGCAAGTTTTGGTTTCCTAATCTTACGAACTCCAACAAAATGCCAACAAAACTGGACTCCACACATAATCTGGGGTTTTATTTTATGGTAATATAAATATTGAATAAATGCATATTATGAGATATTCTATTCCCACTATACTAGTCCCACGACTCCCACGGTAGGTATGTTGTGGGTGGGTAGGTAGGTATGTACCAAGTAATGAAGTATAACTTTGATACTTAAATACATGGAAAACAAACAAGACTAGGAAAATATATTTTTGTAATAAATACGCAAAGAAATGTTCTCGTCGGGATTCGCACCCGAATGCGCTGTCAAAATATGAATATAGGTAGTAAGCGGTAACATTACAACTACAGGTACAAGTAGTAGGCATTACGAAAGTACCTAGTAGGTAGGTATACAAAATAAAATGCATTAAATGAGAACATAATTTCCCTCTGACTGGCTATGGCTACTTTAAATGTCAGGGGACAGAATACATTAAATTTTGTTATTTGCAGTTAGTTTTAAGCTTAGGTATATTATTTATTTGCGATAAATACTACTTTTATTGGGTCGGCAACGCGCATGTGACACCCTGAGGTTGCAGGCGCCCATAGGCTACGGTGACTGCTTTCCATCAGGCGGGCCGTATGCTTGTTTGCCACCGACGTGGTATTAAAAAAAAAAAAAAAAACTTAGTAAATACCTATCTCAATATGGAGCACAGTGATTAGACTCAAATACTATAAAATCCGCTAATTGTTATCCTCTCGGATACCTACAGCTGACGATTGTGACCTTCGACGTGCATCGGCCGCGATTCACATGTTTATTTTCTAGGTTACGCAAGGTCTCAAGAGAAATCAAAGTCGAGATAGAAATAAAGTAGCTTCATAGACAGGTGAATTTAATTAGATGATGATGTTTATTACTTTCGCCATGGCTCAGTGACTTTGGAGTTCGCAAAGATTTGGCTTGGTACTAGTTTATACGAGACTACGAGAGTGACATCCATCCGACCTTTCAACCCACAGATGTCATAAATACCATAGATCAAGCAAACGTATCTACTTAGCGTGTCAAATGAACCCTGTGAAATCCACTGAGTTGTCCGTCTTTAATCGCAGCTTGCAGCTTTCGGGCGTCAAATTTTGTAAGTTGAAGTGAACAAAAACATTAATAATGCCTCCTTAAGTAATATTAATTGCAACAACACAAAAAAATATGAATACTCAAGGGCCTGAGACATATTTAATATCATAGGCAAGTAAACAACTTCAGTACAAAATCTGACACGCTCGGCCGCCATACAAATGAATGAACTTGTTTCTTCTATCCAAATCTAATTCTGTGAAGGCGATATTAAACCACTAATTGGAGTTCGAGGCCAAAGAATCTACGAAAATATTACCACAACAATGAAATGTTCTTGCAATAGTAAATCTTTATTTTCTTAAAACAGATGTTTAGATATCTTATTCATTGGTAATTTTAATTCTTTAATTTATAGAAACAATATTATTTACTTATTTTCACGTAAATATAAGATATTTTAATAAAAACTTAATTATCCGCAATTATTAGTAACAAAGTTGGTATTGCGCTGGTATCACCTCAGGTGTTAATAACATTTGGTACAGTAATTTAAGTACACATAAATTAAAACCCTATTTCTGCATACGTTTAGAAAATTACAGAATGATACATTGTATTGTAGCGTGCTTTATGTTCACATTTCGTATTCGTAAAATTCCTTTGACCTACAAATTTCTTTGGCAGTGCTATAGTTCTCCATTTAAATTATCATACAGATGTAACGTTTTGTAAAAATGGGACAAACTCATTTTAAACCTTAAAATAAGCGACAGTAAGCTCAGGACTCAACACTGATGGTGTTATAAAGGACTATCGGCTTTTATGGGAGTGTACTCGATTTTTACCCAGGACTCCGGAGGATAAAGTGATGACGAAGACAAATAAGAAATAAAATACAAAAAATGCTGGCTCCCTGGCTGGGGAGGTAGAGTGCCCAGAAGGCTGGCCGCATTGCCGCGCTGGACTGCTATGCTGAGTCTTTGCGAGAAATACTGGCCAGCCTTCTGGTCACCCGACGCCTCTACATACATATAAGGCGCTTGGAAATGTCCTTATAGAGGCGACGTGTACTTGGCCCCCACGGCCCCAAAGTTTCAACCCCAAACGCCGCAAAGATGTAGCTGCTACCGAGGGCAGCATATTTGCGACGCTTGAGGTCTTCTGCCAAAGATGCCGCCGCACCAGCACTAACTCTGGTGCTTGGAATATAGGACGGCGTCAGGGTATCTACACATGTAGCATCCCAGACAAGGGGCCGATTAATCTATTATGTATTAGCAAAACTATTTGCACAGTTTGACTGTGGAATCCGTTAGGGTTAGGTACTAAAATTGTTTCTGAGCACAATTATCATCATCATCATTACCATTTCAGGCATTTCATTGAGAAGACGTTTACTGCTGGACAATCTTTCTCAAATGAATCTCACTCAAATGAAACGAGTACAATCATTGTCAGATAATAGCCACACACGTTTTTGATAAGATATGTTTTGATTAGGTACTTATCTAAAATACGTGATTGCTTGATTACCTACATCGATTCTCTACAGCTGTTTTATTATCTAATCGAAAATGCAAGTTTTGGTTTCCTAATCTTACGAACTCCAACAAAATGCCAACAAAACTGGACTCCACACATAATCTGGGGTTTTATTTTATGGTAATATAAATATTGAATAAATGCATATTATGAGATATTCTATTCCCACTATTCTAGTCCCACGACTCCCACGGTAGGTATGTTGTGGGTGGGTAGGTAGGTATGTACCAAGTAATGAAGTATAACTTTGATACTTAAATACATGGAAAACAAACAAGACTAGGAAAATATATTTTTGTAATAAATACGCAAAGAAATGTTCTCGTCGGGATTCGCACCCGAATGCGCTGTCAAAATATAGTACGGTCAAATCGTACATAATTTTACCCTAAACTCGCAAATCAAGTAGTATCGCTGCATTTTTGGTATGTTGTTTAGACACCATAGGACAGTATAAAACCATATTTTGCAAGCAAAAAAAAGTTGTGCTAGCTGGGTAGTACGTGAAAAACTGCGAAATTTACGGCCATTTTTTAGTTTCTGATTTTTATTTAAAAAACCTTTCGTTTTTGATATCATATGTAAATAAACGTTTAAAGACTAATAAATTTCCAACAAGTTGAGCTAACATGCATTACCGTAAGTCTTATAGTTTCAGAGATTCGAGACTTTAAAAAGTACCCCTTTTTGTAAACTAGATAAATTTTTACGTTTTGCTAACGTTTTCGACTTAATATCGCCTCACCTAATTATGTTACGAAAATCATGCAATAATGACCTTATAACGCACTTAATATTCTTTAATTTAAGGGTAAAATTAGGTCTGTGAACTTTGTAGTTGAAAGTATAAGCCCGAAATTCCAAAGGCAGGAGGCCCGCTATCTAAGTTTTTCATACAAATCGCAAGTCGAGTTGCAAAGCTGCAATGTTGGTATATTATAAAGGCATTATAGATATATACGAAAATGCATATTAAAAGAAAAACAAAAAAATAATTTGGGCATAGGACGTAAAAAACGGAAAAAATTCGCACTTTTTTTAGTTTTTAGTTTATAGTTGACGTTTAACTAAAAATCTATTATCTTTTTGATACTGATTGCTATGAAACTAAGAAAGAACATTAAATTTGAAAGGATTTGAGCTACGTTGCATCACCGTAAGTTATATATATTTTGAGATACGACATTTCATAAAGTGCCCTTTTATCAAAACATAAACAAATTTTAGGTTACGTTAAAGCTATTCACTAAATATTGGCAAAACGTTCGCGCTAAGACAAAAAAGTAATTGTAGATAATAACTACATTAAATTTGGAACAAATTGAGCCGATAACAATTACTGTAAGTCTTATAGTTGGGGGTATACGAGGCTTCAAAACATGCATTTATTTTCTTAACTTAATGAAGGGCACATTTTGAAATGTCCTATCTCTAAATCTATATAATTTAGGGTAATGCAAGGTAGCTCAAATCCTTTCAAATTTAATATTCTTTCATAGTTTTATAGCAATTAATATCAAAAAGTTATAGTTTTTTAGTTAAACGTCAAAAACTAAAAAAAGTCCGATTTTTTTTCAGTTTTTTACGTCCTATACCTAAATCCTTTTTTTTTTCTTCTTGTAATATGCATTTTCGTGCATCCCTATAGAGCCTTTATAATATAAAAAAATTGCAGCTTTGCAACACGACTTGCCATTTGTATGAAAAACTTAGATAGCGGAACTCCTGTTTTTTGAATTTCGCGTTTTTAGTTTCAATTACAATGTTTACTGACCTGATTTTAAACTTAAATGAAAGAATATTAATTGCGCTATAAGATAATTATTTCATGTTTTTCGTAGCATAATTAGGTAAGGCGATATTAAACCAAGAACGTTAGCAAAACTCAACATTTTATCTAGTTTACAAAACAGGGTACTATTTGAAGTCTCGAATCTCTGAAACTATGAGACCTACGGTAATGCATGTTACCTCATCTTGTTACAAATTCGTTCATCTTTAAACGTTACCTGATACATATTGTCAAAAAACGTAAGGCTTTTTTAAAAAAAATCAGAAACTAAAAATAGACAGTAAATTTCACAGTTTTTCACGTATAACGCAGCTAGCACAACTTTTTTTTGCTTGCAAAATGTGGTTTTATACTGCCCTATGGTGTCTAAATAACATACCAAAAATGCAGCTTTACTACATGTTTTGCGAGTTTAATATACGATTTGACCGTACTAATATGAATATAGGTAGTAAGCGGTAACATTACAACTACAGGTACAAGTAGTAGGCATTACGAAAGTACCTAGTAGGTAGGTATACAAAATAAAATGCATTAAATGAGAACATAATTTCCCTCTGACTGGCTATGGCTACTTTAAATGTCAGGGGACAGAATACATTAAATTTTGTTATTTGCAGTTAGTTTTAAGCTTAGGTATATTATTTATTTGCGATAAATACTACTTTTATTGGGTCGGCAACGCGCATGTGACACCCTGAGGTTGCAGGCGCCCATAGGCTACGGTGACTGCTTTCCATCAGGCGGGCCGTATGCTTGTTTGCCACCGACGTGGTATTAAAAAAAAAAAAAAAACTTAGTAAATACCTATCTCAATATGGAGCACAGTGATTAGACTCAAATACTATAAAATCCGCTAATTGTTATCCTCTCGGATACCTACAGCTGACGATTGTGACCTTCGACGTGCATCGGCCGCGATTCACATGTTTATTTTCTAGGTTACGCAAGGTCTCAAGAGAAATCAAAGTCGAGATAGAAATAAAGTAGCTTCATAGACAGGTGAATTTAATTAGATGATGATGTTTATTACTTTCGCCATGGCTCAGTGACTTTGGAGTTCGCAAAGATTTGGCTTGGTACTAGTTTATACGAGACTACGAGAGTGACATCCATCCGACCTTTCAACCCACAGATGTCATATATACCATAGATCAAGCAAACGTATCTACTTAGCGTGTCAAATGAACCCTGTGAAATCCACTGAGTTGTCCGTCTTTAATCGCAGCTTGCAGCTTTCGGGCGTCAAATTTTGTAAGTTGAAGTGAACAAAAACATTAATAATGCCTCCTTAAGTAATATTAATTGCAACAACACAAAAAAATATGAATACTCAAGGGCCTGAGACATATTTAATATCATAGGCAAGTAAACAACTTCAGTACAAAATCTGACACGCTCGGCCGCCATACAAATGAATGAACTTGTTTCTTCTATCCAAATCTAATTCTGTGAAGGCGATATTAAACCACTAATTGGAGTTCGAGGCCAAAGAATCTACGAAAATATTACCACAACAATGAAATGTTCTTGCAATAGTAAATCTTTATTTTCTTAAAACAGATGTTTAGATATCTTATTCATTGGTAATTTTAATTCTTTAATTTATAGAAACAATATTATTTACTTATTTTCACGTAAATATAAGATATTTTAATAAAAACTTAATTATCCGCAATTATTAGTAACAAAGTTGGTATTGCGCTGGTATCACCTCAGGTGTTAATAACATTTGGTACAGTAATTTAAGTACACATAAATTAAAACCCTATTTCTGCATACGTTTAGAAAATTACAGAATGATACATTGTATTGTAGCGTGCTTTATGTTCACATTTCGTATTCGTAAAATTCCTTTGACCTACAAATTTCTTTGGCAGTGCTATAGTTCTCCATTTAAATTATCATACAGATGTAACGTTTTGTAAAAATGGGACAAACTCATTTTAAACCTTAAAATAAGCGACAGTAAGCTCAGGACTCAACACTGATGGTGTTATAAAGGACTATCGGCTTTTATGGGAGTGTACTCGATTTTTACCCAGGACTCCGGAGGATAAAGTGATGACGAAGACAAATAAGAAATAAAATACAAAAAATGCTTTCATTTTACATTTCCAAATTTCTTTCCCATAATTTTAACCCATAATAAGTTATGGGTTAAAAAATGCTTTCATTTTACATTTCCAAATTTCTTTCCCATAATTTTAACCCATAATAAGTTATGGGTTAAAATTATGGGAAAAAGCATTTTTTGTATTTTATTTCTTATTTGTCTTCGTCATCACTTTATCCTCCGGAGTCCTGGGTAAAAATCGAGTACACTCCCATAAAAGCCGATAGTCCTTTATAACACCATCAGTGTTGAGTCCTGAGCTTACTGTCGCTTATTTTAAGGTTTAAAATGAGTTTGTCCCATTTTTACAAAACGTAAAAATGCCTTAACAGGGCCTGCCTTAGCAGGGGGCTTAGTAATTTAACCATACTGTCTTAATAAATATGGTACGCTGTTGTTTGTGTTCACTGGTAAATGGTAATTCAACTTCTTTTTAAAATAGGCTTCGAAACGTTGGCTCTTTCATTTTAAGTTCCTTACAAGAAAATTTTGTCATATCAATGTTAGTTAAGAGAAAAGAAAAGTTATTAGGTATTTACGTGTTTTTAAGAAAATCCTAGTTGTTACAGCCATATTAAACAAAAAGGCGTACAAACATTACAGAGGTATGTAATGTTTTTATTAGGACTTAAATCTTAATTATAATTATTCCCTTATGTATTACCAATAATATTTTTAATTAAATTCATATAACAACATTTCAATTGTTACCTAGTTGCTTTTAATTCGGTTATCCACTTTGTTTTGTATCTTCCACCGCCTACATGTTCTCTTCTTTGCCCGAAGGTTGACTGGTAGAGAATGCTACAAAAGAAGCCTTTTGTACATTCTTCTTTTTCTTTTGTGCAATAAATATTAAATAAATATATAAAGGTATGGAGTACCGAAGTATTTGGCCATTTTGATTGCTACAAAGTGTAATCAAAATGGCCAAAAACTGTGCAGCCTCGAATCATATAGAATTTTAGACTCGATCGCTATTTAAAGCCGGCATCGCTAGTATGTACAACAAACCGGACTGACTTTTGTTGACTTTTCGCGATGAAAGCGGGCAGTTGGGCACGTGTGACGTAAGGCGGGCACTCGTGACATTATTTGCCCTGTGTTTTCGTTGACAAGTTCAAGGTTAAGGGCTCGTGCATAAATCATGCGAGGTTTTTTCGGCTTCGTTTTGGTGATGTTTGGTGAGTTTCTTGGCTACACCCCCCCCTAGCAGTCACACGTGTATTTTTTTCATTCAACTTTTAGCGTTCACTCGTCGAAATTCACAATATTTCTTAGTTTGTTCATCGTAGAAAAATACACGTGAAGTCTCCTTGTACCCCCCCCCCCCTCCCCTAACGTGATCTTTCGTGATGTTTAATCTCTCTCTCGTATAGTATAGTATAATACGAATTAACAAAACTTAAAAACGTTCTGTTGCTTTGCTCGGTTCCTACCTTTTCTGCTAAAAACAATATTTGGTATTCGTAGGTATAGGTTAATAGGATTTTTATCACTACGATATAACGTTTATTCAAAATTTTCTCAGCCATGACCAGACTCACGATAACTTTAGGTACCTTGTACGTTCGTAAAACATAGATACCTATGTCTGTGTCTTAGGGCTCATGCATAAATCATGTGAGGTTTTTTCGGCTACTTTTTGACCCCCCCCTCCCCCATGGTGATGTTTGGTGAGTTTTTTGGCTAGACCCCCCCCCCCCTAGCAGTCTCACGTGTATTTTTCTCATTCAACTTTTCACGTTCGCTAGCCGAAATTCACAATATTTCTTAGTTTGTTCATCATAGAAAAATACACGTGAGGTCTCCTTGTACCCCCCCCTCCCCTACCGTGATCTTTCGTGATGTTTTCTTGGACCCCCTCCCCCCCTATAGGACCTCGCGTGATTTATGCACAAGCCCTTACGTGTACGTGTAAGCACGTATTTTTATTTTACTAAATACTTATACCTGCCTCCAACATAAATGCTACAGTGACGTGTGTTCGAACATAAGAACAGATTTATATGTAGGTACTCGTACGATTAGAATGAATTAAGGGGTTATACCTAAATCCATATTTTTTTAACAAATATCTATACTAATGTTCAAGATATCTCGTCTTTTACGGAAATGGTACCGAGCGAGTTTGATTCTGATCATGATGGTATTATTTTGTGTAGTACTAGTAAATAAAAGAAAATCAAATGATATTAGAAACCATGTGCTGCCAGTCTTAGTGATGGCGTGCAATAGACCAACATATCTGAAGAGTTGTTTGGACAATCTTCTCAAACACAGACCAATTAACATCAGTTACCCCATCATCGTGAGCCAAGATTGCCTTCATGAAGAGACGTACCAAATCATGAAATCTTTTGCTGACGGGGATCCTACCATCACGCTTATCCAGCAGCCCGATCAGTCAATCAGTCATCTAAAGCCTTATTACAGAATCGCCCGGCATTACAGGTTTGCCCTGAACCATGTGTTCAGGACACTACAGCACTATGCTGCCATAATCGTAGAAGACGATCTAGAAATATCACTTGACTTTTACGAATATTTCCGCGGTACCTATCCACTTCTATACAAAGATCCTACAATTTGGTGTGTGTCGGCATGGAACGACAACTGTGAGATAGGGCTGGTGGAGCTAAAGGAACCGGCGTTGTTACATCGCACGGATTTCTTTCCAGGTTTGGGCTGGATGTTGCTCTCTCAAACATGGCAGGAGCTAGAGCCGCAATGGCCTGACGCCTACTTCGACGACTGGCTACGCGACCCGGCCATAACCCGCGGGTTTGCATTAGACCGGAACTATCTAGGACTTTTAACTTCGGAAGGTCCGGAGTAAACAATACTGAATTATTTGACCGACATCTCCGCTTCACATATATCAATCATAAATATGCGGAATTTACTAAGTACGACCTGTCTTATTTGACGAAGGAAAGTGAATTCGGATTTTTCACTTTTGTGTATTCGCTACCGGAAGTCACAAACGTCGAAGTATTGTCAACTAACTTAACCTTTGCTGCGGTTCGGGTGTCTTACGAGAACGCTTCAGATTTTAAGATTACAGCGAAGATGTTTGGTTTAATGGATGATCTCAAGCACGGTATACCACGTACAGGTTTAGGTGGGGTTGTGCAATGCTTTATAAAACGTCGCCGGATTTTCATCGCTCCGAAAAAAAAAATGCCCCTTTTGCGCTAAAGTACCTACTTCTATTTATACCTACTAACAAATATAAGTTTTTTCCAATCCATATTTTTTTATTTCGTAATATTTTGATGGTCAAAAAATTTTTGATCCTGAAGGTAACTACAAAATAAAAAACATAATTAACGAAATTATCTACAACTGCTTTTGTTTCAATTTCGTACCAGTCAAAACAGTTCAAGATATTGGCTATGTGCGAAGCGGGTGGTGGGAGTAAAGGAAACGATCGCAGCGCACGACGTGGCAAGAAATGGAACTTAATCGGGATAAGTCGCTGTCAAATTGAAGCATTTCAGTATAAAACGAAGCAAAATTTCGAAGCAAACGAAGCAAACGAAGCATTCTCTCATTTGAATTTTGGAATATAAAAGATCTGACCAAAATGCGAATTTTATAATGTAAGCAATCTAAAGTTGCCATATAAAAAATATATCACTAATAAAGTAAATACCTATGTCAAAGATAAGTTTATATAGTGAAATATACCTATAGTTTTTGATGTCGATTATGAATAAGGCTTCTGGAACGGAATACCTCTGATCACATAAAGTGTGCTATCTTTTAAGGGCCTCCGATAGTTGCGCTGCTACCGCGAACATCGTTCGGGTATTTTCTCTGTCACTCTAATGACGCCTTCGTTGGTGACAGAGACAAATCCCCGAAATGTACGAACTTCGGTGTTCGCGGCAGTATGCCTGACGCGGATTACCCGAAACGGACGCTGGTAATAGTATTAGTACATACCTAAGCCCGTATTCTCAAGGAGATATAAACGTAATAATGGTCAACATGGTCCTACTGTTTAACAGTAGGTACCGGGGTTTCAAGTGATAAAATGACAAATAATTTTCACGAAATACCGTTCTGACATCACATAAAATTACTTACGTTTAAACTGGTTTTGTAGGGTTTTAGCGTCACAGATGTCTGACGAATTACAAGGGCTCGTATTAAGTAACTCTTGCCGTTATGTCGCAGTTCTTCAACATCTCTTACATGCTGGGCTGATACTAATTTATTGCCTTTTATCACGGTTTGTGGTTGGAAACTAATATTGTGCGTAATGCTTTCAAACCCGGTTTTTTATTGCGATATCCATTTTACAGTTAAACTATTGAATAAATTAGACTTAAATAACATCAACAATACTATTTTAATTTTTTGTTTCATTTATAATTACAATAAACATTAACTTTGTTTATAAGTCATTATTTGTCAGTCTCCCTAAAAGTTGCCATCGCTAGGCGGCGCCACTGTCGTGCACGTAGCCAATAGAGAGTACTAGCCTAGTACTCTCTATATTACTAGGTACTTATAAATGTTATAATTAGGTATCATGTGTATATTATTCTAGAGAGGTGAATTTAATTAGATGATGATGTTTATTACCTACTTCCGTCATGGCTCAGGGACTCTGGGGTCCGAGACCTAATACAAACATTTGACTTGGTACTAGTTTTTACGAAAGTGACAACCATCCAACCTTTTAACCCATAGGGGATACTAGGCTTTATTGGGATTAGTCCTTTCCTCACGATGTTTCCCTAAATCGAGAATCGTCGAGGGTTAATTTGTTAGCTTTACCGATAGGTTTCATATAAGTAAGGCGATATTTTTATGAAGCTCCTTTTTACAGCGAGACACAGGTATTACTTCTGATGCAAAGCGAAAAAATACAAGCCTCACTTTGAATTATATTTGAACGACAAAACACAGCAGGTCAATTTAACACCTTCCGACATGACCAATTCCAATATTTCCAATGGCTGCTGGCGTGGTACGCAAGTACGGCAACACATGTCGACTTCAGTGGTTCTTGGCATTTAAAGGGTTAAACATCTTTACTATAGGTTACACAAAATACTAAATGAATCATACGCTTGGTTTAATTTATTTTCCGTATTGAACTTACACACTGTAAGTGCAGTCAGCGTCAAATTTGTAGCAATCAAAATGGCCAAATAGTTCGGTACCTACACCATACTTACTACGAAATTAGCCAAATAGTTCGGAGCACAGTTCTCTCTGTCTATTCCTTTAAACCATACTGCTTATATACCTAATTCCTTCTCCGTTAAGATAGCTTGCCTTTGGGACAGTCTCCCAGTTTCTCTTCTTTGCCCGAAGGTTGACTGGTAGAGAATGCTACAAAAGAAGCATTACGTCCGCCTTTTGTACATTCTTCTTTTTCTTTTGTGCAATAAAGATTGAATAAATCTATTAAGGTATGGAGTACCGAACTATTTGGCCATTTTGATTGCTACAAAGTATTTGAAGCTGACTGTGCAGCCTCGAATCATACACAATTGTAGACTCGTTCGCTACTTAAAGGCCCGGCCACGACATTGGTCTAACGCCGCGGCCACGACATCGGTCTTATGCCCCGGCCACGACATTGGTCTAAGGCGACCAGCGGCGAGCGAATCCATGAGTTGGAGCGGGATGCCGAGATGGGTACGAGAGGGAGCACCATACGTTTTCCGCTAAGCCGGTCGCCTTAGATCGATGTCGTGGCCGCGGCGTAAGGCCACCGGCTTAGCGGAAAACGTATGGTCAATGTCGTGGCCAGGCCATAAGGCGACCAGGGCGAGCGAATCCATGAGTTGGAGCGGGATCCCGATATGAGTACTCCCTCTCGCATGTATGGTTTTCCGCTAAGCCGGTCGCCTTAGACCAATGTCGTGGCCGCGGCATAAAGCCGGCATCGCTAGTACAACAAACCGGCTGACGTTTGTTGACTTTTCGCGATGAAAGCGGGCAGTTGGGCACGTGTGGCGTAAGGCGGGTACTCGTGACATTATTTGCCCTGTGTTTTCGTTGACAAGTTTAAGGTTATTAATATTATTATTATTATAAGCCCATTCTGTCCCACTGCTGGGCAAAGGCCTCCCCCCTCTTCTTCCATTCATCCCGGTTTTGTGCTATATCTGGCCAGTTACTTAAAAGGGAGTCCAAGTTATCCCGCCATCGCCTGCGGGGTCTGCCGGGCCCTCGCTTTGAGTTATGGGGCACCCACATCGTTGATGTCTTGGCCCATAAGTTTAAGGTTAACTCCCAATAATATTCATCCGTACTATTGTAAAATTATACCAGTAAGTAGAGTAGATAAAAAAGTCATGATATAAAGCCCGTTTTACTAATATGACTGTAGGTATTACTCGTATTTCAGTGTATTCCAAATCAGAATGATCAGTAAGTACATCATTATTCCAATTTTCGGCGGTACATAGTTAGGTCACATTGATAAATGTTTACCTACTAGGTAGGTATTGCACCAATAAAACGAATCGCGAATAGACTGTTTTTCCACATAATTATTTTACGTAGGTGAATAGTTAGAATAATGAAAAATAGAAATTCGGCTAAAAAAACCTTTAGCAACGCGGACAATTCAACACCTATTTTTTGTGAGTACAAGTAAGTAGAGATGGTTTTTGTTCGTCTAGACGGCGCGTCACGTTTCTTATATTGCAATACCTACTTGTATTAGTAGTATTTATGAGCTTAATTTAGCAAATTTGAACAAAATCGTGCGTTCTAGAAAAAAAAATACAAAAAGTGGGTTGAAGACTATGTTCATTGTGACATACATTGCCAAATTAAGGGTTTAAAGCGGTTCATTAATTAATTACCTACTTACGTTACGAGTAAGTGTGTTGAAATAGTACATTACGACACAAGTGCGAAAAACATGTGCAAAATTGGAAATTTGAAACGTGTGGCGATATTTTAAACCGACACCAGTT
>JALPQI010010951.1:0-40255 GCA_025490895.1 Thaumatotibia leucotreta
TTCTGGTATTAATAAACCCTTTCCTTATTGGGCCACCTACAGACATGCACTACATGCATGTTTGCCTAATTTAAGTCGCCAGCTTAATTTTGCATAAAACCAGCGTGACTCAGGCGACCGTAACCATGGCAATAACAGACAGAAAAAAAGTTGATTCACCCATGTATAGTATATTTATTATACTTATATATCATTGATTGGTATCCACATCACAAGCCTTAATTGAGCTTGCCGTGGGACTGTGTAAAATGTCCCAAGATATTTATTTCCTCAAATCTAAATCAATATTCTGATGCTGTTTCTTAACATGATTCCTCAAACTAACGTTCTGTGTAAACGTGGCGTCGCAAATCCCGCACCGATATTTATTTTCACTATGACTTTTCATATGTAGCCTCAAAGCCCGGAGTCTCGGATAAGACTTCCCACAATATTCACATCTAAAATTCCTTTCACCGGTATGTGTTGTCATATGTTCTTTCAACTGACAAGGTAAATAAAACATCCGGTCACAAATATCACATTTATGCTTCGATATCTTCAGATGAGCTCTCCGGTTATGTTCCCGCCAAGATTTTCTATTATCATAAGATCTATCGCAGTGCTCACAAGCAAATTCCCTCTTCTCTCCATGGACTTCTATTCGATGTCGA
This sequence comes from Thaumatotibia leucotreta, assembly GCA_025490895.1. Classification (NCBI taxonomy): domain Eukaryota; kingdom Metazoa; phylum Arthropoda; class Insecta; order Lepidoptera; family Tortricidae; genus Thaumatotibia; species Thaumatotibia leucotreta. Next base: position 654 of record JALPQI010010951.1, read on the forward strand.
CATCTTAAAGCATAAGAGAAGAACACAGCATCACATTTTCCACACTGATATGTTGGTTCCTTCTTATGGGTGCTCGCTATATGCAAGTATCGACCATTTTTAGATTTAAATTCTTTCCCGCAGTCCTTACAAGGGTAACTGACTTCAGATTTCTTCTTATGTATCTTCTGGTGTTCTGTCAATCTTCTTTCTTCAAAAAAATGGGCCCCGCATATATCACATATACAACTACCAAAATGTACAGCCATATGATTCCTTAGCGCATGAAAATATCCAAAAGTTGAATTGCAAACTATACACGCTAAATGACTTAGAGTTAGTTTGAATTGTAAAACCTCGTTTTGTATTTTGAATAAATATTTCCCGTGTACACTAGTTATGTGGCTTTTAAAAGTGTCTAAATCTGTTATTTTCTCTTCGCAAAGCCTGCAATCTATCCTATAGATATCTATTTGAGGAGTTTTTCTGTTGATTCTGACCAGTTCTTTATATTTAGTAGGGTCGTGGGTACTAGTATGGTCTCTGAGTTCTTTAGGGTCTGTAAAGACTTCTCGGCAATATATACAGTGGTAATCGCTGAAGGAAGTGTCGAATGGGCAGACATAGGAGTTTTCGACGATGGTTGTTGTGTTAAAGAACTGCTGGTCGTCACGATCCATGGTTTTAGGACGAGGTCTTTCTGGGGGTGGGTCTTCTGAAAGAAAAATGTGTTTATTAATGGGTGAATCAACTTTTTTCGGTTGTTATTACCAAGGTTACGGTCCCCTGAGTAACCCTGGTTTTATGCAAAATTATGTTACTTAAATTATACAAACATGCATTATTCTGGTGTTAATGAGCCCTTTCCTTAATGGGTCACCTACAATCATGTACAGGCACGTTTTCATAATTTAAGTAGCATAATTTTGCTTAAAACCAGCGTGACTCAGGCGACCTTAACCATGGCAATAACAGACAGAAAAAAGTTGATTCACCCATATGTGTAGGATATTTTGCTGAAAGGAGTTTACTTAAATTTTAAAAGAGAGTTCCACTGGATTTAAATATTAACTTATGGGAATCGAACCGATACAAATATGAAAAAATAAACATCGCATTTCTAGGGTTCCGTAGTAAACTAGCTTCCTAGTTTTAACCTTTTAACCACTCACTTGCTTCACTTATAGCTTTTGTTACATGTCATCACTCTTATTTTACATAGATATAGAGTCTATCGCAAAAATCAAAGTGAGTGGTTAGTTTCGCCATGTCCGTCTGTCTGTCCGCAGCATAGCTCATTGGCCATTAGTGCTAGATATTTGTAATTTGGTATAGTTGAATTAATATGAAGTGAGCCTGTTTACTTAAAATTCCAGTAGCATTGGGTTGTAAGTTGTAAACCACAAAGTAAGAGAACTCAGTAAAAGCAGAACATAACCGCTTTAGAAAGTTAGTATAGATTATCGACTCTATTCTTTACACAATAGACTATAAAAAAATAGTAGGTACTAGAGGTGTGCGCCACGCCGGCGCGGCGGCGCCGCGCCGCGGGACCCACGCCGCCGCCGCCGCCGAGGTTTTCAAAATTCACGCCGCGACAAAAAATATGCGGAATAAAATCATTTAAATTACGCGTCACGCTGATCATATTGACATTAAACAACAATATGCTTGCAAATATCGACAAGTGGTTTCCTCTGACCGAAAAGATTGTATGCGCAGCATTTCTGGATTGCAGATTTTCAGATATTGATACGTACCTACTAAAAAAATACACTACTTGGGCAGAATTGTTTCCAATTGTACTTTCCCATGTCTACAGATTTTCAATATTACTGATTCCTATGTCCACAGATTCCATATTCTCTAGATTTCACGTCTACTGATTCCCAACTGTAATGCTTTTTTCAACACACTTGCTTGTAAGTCGTAACGTAGGTCTTATTGAACCGCTTTTAGGCTTATAATCCTAGGTATTACTAGCTGTGTGTTTTTAGGGTTCCGTAGCCAAAATGGCAAAAACGGAACCCTTATAGATTTGTCATGTCCGTCTGTCCGTCTGTCACAGCCAATTTACTCGGAAACTATAAATGCTACAGTAACGAAATTTGGTAAGGATATGTGTCGTATGAACCGCTACAGGAATGTGATACTAAATTGTAAAAAAAACCATTGGGGTGGGGGCCCTCCATACATGTAACTGAGGGATAGAATTTTTTTTTAGTTGTACATAAGCGTGTGGGGTATTAATAGAAAGGTCTTTGAAAATGATATGAAGGTTTATACATCACATTTTTATTTAAGCAAATCGTTTTCGAGATATCAGGTCTCAAAGTCTGAAAAATGTGTCCCCCCCCTCTATTTTTTAAACTACGCGATATAAAATTCTGAAAAACATACATGCTATGCACATCAATAAACTCTATCAACGATTTTTGGTTTGATAAAATTATCTCCTGTAGTTTTTGAGGTAGGTTGATTTAACTGTATTTTTTAAATAATACATTGATAATGGTACGGAACCCTTTGCGCGCGAGTCCGCCTCGCACTTGGCCAGTTTTTTTAATTATATTATATTCTTCACATCGTCGATCCCACAGTGTCTGAAGACAGGAGTCTTCAATCAGTGATTCCTACCCGTCATGACGTACGGAGCCGAAACGTCGACACTGACGGTACGGCTGGTCCACAAGTTCAAGGTCGCTCCGCGAGCTATGGAAAGGGCAATGCTCGGCGTCTCTTTGCGGGATCGAATCAGAAATAAGGTTATCCGGCAGAGAACCAAAGTGATCGACTTAGCCCACCGTGTTAGCAAGCTGAAGTGGCAGTGGGCTGGCCATATTATCCTTAGAACCGACTGTTGGGGTAAACGAGTTCTTGAGTGCAGATCGCGTCTCGGCAAGCGTAGTGTAGGACGCCCTCAGGCAAGGTGCAGCGACGATTTGCGCAGGATGGCTGGCAGGAGCTGGACGCGAGCAGCCAAAGATCGAAAACGGTGGCGTGAAATTGGGGAGGCCTATGTCCAGCAGTGGACTGCTATAGGCTGATGATGATGATGATGGATGTTTTTCATTATTTACGTTAGGCCACCATATGAGGTTCAATGACTGTCTATTAACTCATCATTTCAACCAAAAGACGTCCACTGCTGGACATAGGCCTCCCCCAATGATCGCCAATATGACCGGTTCTGCGCTGCTTGCCTCCAGCGGGTTCCCGCGACCTTGACCAGGTCTATTAACTGATTCTATTAATTTCAGTGTTTGCAATTGATGATTTTTGTGCTTCTTGAATAAGATATTTTTAGAGGAAAAAGGAGATGGAAGCTTTTTAAAAAATTGGAATTTGAAAAAATTTGCTGTCGTTTTGCATGGCTTAGACATAGACAACTGCAACTTCGCCTTATAATACCTACGTAAAATTGGCGAAATCATGGTTTTGTGTCCCGTTTCCTCCTCCAAAAATAGACCAATTTGTAACATTTTTTTTTTCATAAGCAATTTAAGGAAGGTATTCCTCATGTCGGTATGTTTCCTCTTTTTGGACAGAATACGAAATATTTATTTATGAGTATATTAAACGCATTTAAAATTTGGCTTGCAGTTTTTGTAGGCTTGTAATAATAACGTGAAACAAAGCAAAATATACAGATTTTATATAAAAAACATTTCGTGTGTTTATTCACCGATGTATGACTAGCAGTGTGGGCGATGATGTCGATGATGGTACTATAAAGAGGTTGTTAAGCTGGATATCTGTAGTATTTGAAATCTGCAGTACCTATTGGGAATTCGTAGTATTGGGAACCTATAGTATTGGGAATCTGTAGTATGGGGTATTTGTAGCATTTAAAATTCGTATTATTGGGAATATGTACAATCGGGAATGCATATTATTGACAATATCTGAAGTATTATCACTTATCTGTAGTATTGGGAATCTGTAGACGACTCGATCCAGGCCTACAACCGCGAAAATCGAAATTCGTAAATTTCGAGGATTTTTCTCTGTCACTCGAACAAAGGCTTCATTAGAGTGAGCGAGACAAATAATCGAAATTTACGAATTTTGTTTTTCGCGGTGGGGCTGCTGTGCGAGTTAAGAAAATAATTTTCATACTCGATAATTATGACAATTGCCACATAAAATGCAATCTATAACTTTGTTTCGTGTTTATTTTTTTAATAATAAACTTGTCCTAAACAATATCTAGGTTTTTAATACCTTCTCATCCTTATACATATGTATTGAACGTACAGGGTAATAATGCCGCAAAATTTTGGCGATTTCTGTGCCGGCGCACACCTCTAGTAGGTACATTAGAATAGTGTGAAAAACATGAAAGTCAAAACGAGTTTCGATGTTTTAAATCGACACGAGTTACGAATTTTGTTTTTGCACGTGTCTCGTACGAGTCGTACGACGTTTTTTTAGTGCAGATGGCCCTCCGAAGTTTTGGACCTGACGTAAAATGACACACTTCTCGCACTAGAGCCCAAAAAAGGTATCTGTACTAAAAACGAATATTACAGCAGTGTATATCGCTCGCTCTCTCACACCAGGCTAGTATATTTGTGAAAGGTGAGGAATTGGAAATAGTTGAAAGTACAGTCTTTCTTGGTATAACACTAGACTCTAAGCTTCAGTGGGGTCCTCACATATCTAATCTCTCGAATAAACTGAGTTCTGCAGCTTTTGCAGTGAGCAAGATCCGTCAATTAACTGACGTCGATACAGCTCGGTTAGTATATTTTAGTTATTTTCATAGCATTATGTCGTATGGCATTTTATTATGGGGCAGTGCTTCCAATTCAGAGACTAACACTATTTTTGTTCTGCAGAAGAGGGCTATTCGAGCGATATATAAAATGAGCCCTAGAGACTCACTTAGAGATAAGTTTAAGGTTATTAATATAATGACATTGTATTCTCAATACATCTATGAGAATATTATGTATGTACATAAAAATATTATCAATTTTAGGAAAAATTGTGACATACATAATATTAATACTAGAAACAAACATAAGCTCGCAGTACCCGCCACTCGGCTCCATAAAATTAGGAAATCATTCATGGGTAATTGTGTAAGATTTTATAATAAACTTCCAGTAAATGTTACTGAATTTTCAGTCAACAAATTTAAGCATTTTGTAAAGCGTAATCTTATATCTAAAGCTTATTATAGTACACAAGACTACATGAATGATAAAACACCGTGGGAGTAATTTAGGATTTAATTATTAGTTTGTTAAAGTCATGACATTCAATTACGATAATTTACGCTTGGAGACCTTGTACATCTCCAAACGTGCATTATATAATGTTATTATTATATACCTATTCGGAGAGAAACCTTACTTCTCTATAAATTATTACTTATAAATGTTGTGACTTTTAGAGACTTTACATCTCTTGTTATTATTATTATATTTCAATTTGTTTAAAATCAATTTTATGTTTTTTTTTTTAATGCATGTTAGTTGTAAGATGTACCATCATTGTTTGAAAAAATTATTCCCGCCAAGTTTCTTACCGGTTCTTCTTGGGTCAGCGGTGTAGGGTTCGAACCGGAAGTAGTTTTCATATCTAGACGATTCAAAAGAGTTTGTTGCTATTCCAATTTGAATAAAGAATTATTTGACTTTGACTTTGACTTTGACTTTGACACCTACCGTAACCGCTCTCTCCGTCCTGCTCCAGCATGCGCAGCTTGTCGCCGAGTGAGCGGAGCCGTCGCAGCACCTCTCGCTCGCTCTCTTTCTTCCTCTTCCGTTTGCGTGGCTTCGGTTCTTGCTTGATACTTGAGTCTGATACTGAAACAAAATCAAATCAAATTAAGTTTACGGGTCAATCACGTTTTTATGTCACTCGTTGCCATGGTTACGTTATCCTAAGTCACTCTTGTAATCACAGTTAAATATCACGAACAAAACTTTGATATTTTTTAAAGTTACTTAACAGAGACCAATATCATTTTTGTGTAAATAATATGAAAATAAAATGTCTTATGTGTTATGCAGGGTGACTGGAAATTTTCCGTATTCCTTCATAGGGATTATTCTATGGGGGTCAAGAAAAAATCACCAATTATCACCATAGGGGAGGGGGAGTCATCCGACAAATCACGTGTAATTTTTTGTAACTCTCTGCTGAACAGCTTCCTTTTTTTAAAACTTTTGTATATGTAGATATATTCACTACAACTTACTGTTATCATCACCATCAGCGTTCATGTCATCATCATGTGTCTCCGACTCGACATGCGTGTCAGGTTCCAACTCTATCTTCACTTCTTCTGCTTTCAGTTTGATTTCTACTTTTGTATCTGAAAGAAGGTTGTCAATTATTTACAAGGGGTTTTTGTATATTGTCCGACCGAGATCTCGGTCCCGGTCTCGGCATTTTCGGCCAAAAATCGAGCCGAGATATCACTCTCGGCTCTCGGCCGTGGCTGAGATTCGTAATGAGCTGTAATTGGCGAGCTTGACGCCATCTCGCGAACTTACTGCGATTTTATTGGTGTCATATTGACATGAACTGACTTCAATTTCACTTTAAAATGAACAGAAGGAATAATTTAGAGTAAGCGACCCCTATCATACTATCGATAAAAATACCTAAAATACCGGTTTTTCACAAAAATAAAATATCCAAAAAAATTGCTGTATTAAATTGACGTTGGACTGGACTATAGGTATTTACTAGGGATTTTTTATGTAATTAATACGTTTTTTATCCATACATTCCCGAAAAAAACATTTTGTTTCCGACATTTTCAACGCTACTTCCACTGTACAAGTAACGTCTAGTTACCAGGCTGATGGACATGGATGGAGGCCTGCAGCAGCCGGTCCTCACACAGGAGTACCTGCCCGCGGAACGTGCAAGCATCTCGCAGCCGCAGCACACATGTTGCGCATATGAGTCGCTCCGTCTCCACTGTGCCGTCTAGGTGGGAGAGCTAAAACAAGTATATGCATGAATGGTTTAGTGAAATGCCCCATTTTTTATCATTATCTAAGCTAACAATTATAAATATTAGATGTCATATAATAATAGTAATAGTAGGCTTTATTTCATGCAATGTTTACAAATTATATTTATGCTTAATACTAAGTGCTTTTCATTTTTGCATGTCCCATATGCAAAAAGCCTCCCCTAAATTTTCCCATTCCTTCCTGTTCCATGCTGTTGTCCACCAGTGTCTGTGGAACCTGCCCAGCTCGTCTCTCCATCTATAGTTTGGTCTACCTTGCCTTCTTTTTTATCCCATAGGTGTCCAGATCTCATATACCAAAGAACAAATCCCGATAACGTGAGATTAGAACCCACATACCCGGCTTTCGCGGCTGATGCCTAAACCACACCGACTCAAAGGGCACCAGCCAAATCAAAAGTATTTCATCAAATAATTTGATTCGTTCCACAGAAACGTAAGGTAACAATCTATATAAACATAGAATATGCAAGTTGTGCTAGTTTTAGCTTGAATTCTTTTGAAATAAACTACGTTTTTAACATACCATCAATCCGAAGCAGTCCATAAACATATCAGAGTACACTTCCTTCTGACCCTGAAACTCGTATTCCGCGTTCAACAGGCGGCATTTCTTAATGGAGCCGCAACAGCGGCAGAGGCCTGGGTCAAATACAGGCCCTTTGCGATTTGCTGAACTCATTTTATTAAGATTTCAACGCATTATTTATAATTTTATAAATATTCTGTGTTTAGCAAATCCAAAAACCAACTCACTTCCACAATTTTGACACAAGATTGACATTTTGTTTGTTTTCCTTTCGTTCAGAAATCGGTTAAAGCAAATTCTTTTGAAATTTCATCCATTTAGCAACTCTTTGTTTAATTCATTTAGGCCAGAGAAATAACCAAACTATTTCTGATAGTCAACATGTGAATCAATTATACATTTTCAGAACAAAATTAATTTATAAGTACTTACAAAATTTTTTAATGCATATACGTTTTTAATCGGCTTATACGCAACTTGTCGTTCTTCACAGGAATGGCCTAATCTGTAGGTTACGCCATCTGTGGACGAGTAGAGTTACTATAACCAAACAAAGAAATTTTGACATTTGGAGGTCAATAGCAGTATCAAAACGTAAACGTTAATTCATGAAAATGCCCAGAGTGTATTCCGATTACGATAATCTTAAGTATTCATTGTTTATAATTTTAATATGAATCTAATTTGACAATAATGAGTGTTGATAAAGGCAAAGGGCCGATTTTCGACCCAGGCGTGTGTAGGTGCTGCGGCTCTATGAAGAGGTGCCGTCTTCTTAACGTAGAATATCAGTGTATGGGCCAGAAGGAAGTTTACTCAGATATGATCATGGATTGCTTTGGACTACTGGTAAGTAAATAATTCTTGAGATTTGCAAGTAGTTATGATGCAATACTTTTTCACGTAAGTTTCCATGTTTCTCATGTTTACATAGAAATCCTGTGCTTTTGTTTATAAATAAACTAGCGAATCGTCCGCTTGCAATGCCGATACTGAAACCCTCTTTTTCTATTCGTTATTCTTGTACTAATACCTATGTATTTTGTGGTACCTATTATGTTATTGTTGAGGCCCTTATGTATACACTTCAACTCATTGGGATCTATTTTGTATTATGTCTACCCCCTGTCTGGTGATGGATTTAGGTACTCTAGCTATAAAAAAAACCGATCACTGATCATGGTAAGAGCATTTGTGTGATGAGCATTCAAATATCCCTCTAGTTACAGATGGTCAGTTTGGGGGTAGTAGTTACTCGGATTGGGGCCTGGTATAAAAAAAACTGCTTAAACACCTGAGAGGGCACTTATTGGCACTTGCACACTCACCAAATTATATACGTATACTCTGTTTGGTTAGGTATTTAAAAAAGGTAAACAATCTTGCAGTATCTTTTTATTGAAAACTACCAGTAGAAAATAAGTTTTAGCAAATATACATAATATAACAAGGAAAAACAGTGATTTATATTGTTTTGATCCATTAAGTACCTAGTTTGGATTTTTAATTGCATTTTTCAATAAAAAGATACTGCAAGATTGTTTTCCTTTTTTTAAATACCTAACCAAACAGTGTATAGCAACCTCAGGCACCATTTTTTGTCTAACCATGAGGTGAAAGAGTGGAACAGTCTACCTGAAGTATGTCATCTGTGAACTCTTTTAAAAATAACTTGATGAATTTACAAGGAACAAAAACACAAGACTATTGATTGTGCACGCATCAGCTATGAGCTGCCTGTGCATAAATAATAATAATAAACAGATTATATCGCCTATATTAATTAAATTTAAGTATATCCCACTGTTTGGAACACTTCAGAGAGTTTGTGGTTACTCATAGACCACTGAGGAATCATTGTGGTAACGAAACAAAATATAATCTGACAATGTCGTAACAGATGTGCTTACCATAGAATAAATCAACTGCGAAAGACTTTGGTTGTCACGGGATTCGAACCTGCGTCCTCTGGATTGCCGGTCCAACGTGCTTCCAATTACACCAGACAACCTTCCGTGACCACAGCGAATTTAGTCAATGGTATTGTGAAGCTAATCACTAGCGACATCTGTACTTAATGTTTTGAAGGAACCTTAAGCCACTCCAAGACGTATCTACCACAATCTTCCGCAAACTCGACAACTATTGCGTTGAATTTGCTAATCAATGAGCGCTGTAATGAATTCAATTATAAAAAAAATATATACGATAATTTATTATTATTTATTTATGCACAGGCAGCTTATAGCTGATGCGTGCACAATCAATAGAGTCTTGCGTTTTCGTTTCTGTTCCTTGTAAATTCATCAATTTTATTTTTAAGAGTTCACAGATGACGCACTTATCACTGACTCAGGTAGACAGTTCCATTCTTTCACCACATGGTTAGACAAAAAATGGTACCTGGGGTTGCTAGAACTTGGTGAGCGTATAAGTGCCAATGAGTGCCCTCTCAGGTTACTATTTATATGCCTGACAAACATATCCTGTAGTGACAGGACAGCGTGGTATCCATATAATTCAGCATTATGATTTCTTTTTCACAGCTATCACATTTAGACGATAAGCCGTCAGCACGGTTAGTGTGTGCGACATGCGTGTCCCGATTGCGTGAGGCAGCCTCGTTCCGCGCACAGGTGCTGCGCTGCGAGGCAGCTTTTCTGCAGCTGCGGATGGGCGAGAGAGAGGCCGCAGGTACTTCCAATAACTGCATGTAGATTATTGTTTGCAAGCTAGCATAGGCTCCTGTCGCCGCGAAAATAAAATGAGTCTGTAAATTTTGAACGAGTAGGGTAGGAAATAGAAATGAATTTGAAAAAAAAAGAAAAAGAAAGAAAGAAGGAGAATTAAATAAGGGCCGATTCCGTCCGGAATGGCAGCGGCCGGTAGCGACGCGGCGATCCCTTTCATTGTGAAAAAACTTTAGACTTTATCTACATATTAAAAAATATCAGTGTTGCTTGAAATACTCGAAAAGGTCGCGCGGTGCCGCTGGCGGCTCCGGTTTAATACAAACTCCTCTAATGGACAAATTAAACTGTAAAATATCGCATTTATACATATAACTGAAAGATTAATAGCATTTTCATATCTAATTATTAGATATCAATTACATTTTTGTAATATAATTCATGGCATAGAGTTTAGCTGTCAAAAATGCAAGTATGATCCATGTTTTTTCCTCTGGCTTTCATCATCATCATCATCATATCAGCCGAAAGACGTCCACTGCTGAACATAGGCCTCCCCCAAAGATTGCCACAATGACCGGTCCTGCGCTATCCGCATCCAGCGGACTCCTGCGACCTTCACCAGGTCATCAGTCCACCTTGTGGGGGGCCTACCCACGCTACGCCTTCCGGTACGTGGCCGCCACTCAAGAACCTTCCCGCCCCAACGGCCATCGGTTCTACGCACAATGTGCCCCGCCCACTGCCACTTCAGTTTAGCTATTCGGAGAGCTATTTCGGTTACTTTGGTTCTGCTGCGGATGGTCTCATTTTTAATCCGATCACGCAGAGACTCCCAGTATAGCCCTCTCCATTGCCCTTTGGGTGACTTTGAGCCTTCTTATGAGGCCCATTGTAAGCGGCCACGTTTGTCTATCCTCCTGCCGCCCAGGCAATAAAAATTGCCAGTGAATTTTGAATTAATAGTGCAGGAAATAGAATAGGCTTTCATTTGTTTCAGGAGACCTTTTAATAGGCCTCTGGGCGGCAGGAGGCTGTATGTTTACGATTTTTTCAATGGACTTGACTTTCGCACATGAGGAGAACGAGTTTATTTTTTAGTGACAGTATATTATTGGTATTATCCATGATGAAGAGTTACTTTTCAGACCACCAAGCGCGCCTAGACGCGTCAGCCATGCTGGAGGTGGAAATCAAGCCAGAGCCCCCGGAAGACAACCCGGACCTGCCGGATGCCCCCGGCTCTCCTGCCATCTCTGACCAGGAGGACCATGATGATATAGATCATGTTGACGTTAAGGATCATGAGGATACTGTTGAATGTGAGTTTTCTTTCGTCTTTTACTCTTTGCTTGTTTGAAGAGGCGAATTTGCTGATAAGAATAAGAATAAGAATCATTTATTTGCTTTAAACAATACCAATTACACAGGTGTTAATGCGATAGGTGGTAAGTTTCATGTTTAACCATTAATGGTATGCAAACTATGTACACAAACTATATATACAAAAACTATCGATATCGAAGTAGTTTGGTTAATTTTCGTTTTTGATGGACACGTTAACGTTTGTGGGTCGATTGTAAAGTACATAGTTATGGCACTGGTCTCACCGCGAGCTACTGAGCTATGAACTATGGGCTGTAAACACGAATAAAAGATACGCACTCCCGTGTAAATAAGAGACACGGCGATACTCGCCCGGCTATCAGCTATCATCGCCGGGCGAGTACCTATCGCCGTGTCTCTAGCCGATAGTTAATAGCTTAGTAGCTCGCGGTGAGACCAGTGCCTAAGGCCTTAATCAAATCAAAAATCATGATCACGATGGCGTCAATAGTATTACGAAAGTTAGTCATATTAATTAGTGTGTATTCTGTCCAACTACCTTTGACAGTAGAAAAAGGAGTCATTTATAAAAAAAATCAAGATGTGTATTGTTGATCGCTCATAGAAAATTTGAATTTGTCGCCTATTTTCACTGCCGAAATTCGTTACATAAAATTGAACGTCGCAAAAAATATGATTACAAATTTTAGTAGTGTGTTGGGAATTTATTACAGAATTCTATGTAACTTTTGTCCCTTGGGTGGGTTGAATCACAATAAGAGATGTGGATGGACCTAATAATAGCTTAGGTATTTTTTTTTAAAGGTGCCTTTTCTAATTGTTCATACAAGGTTTATTCATGTCCACCTATGTGGGGGGTACATGCATTTGACAAGGACATCGTTTTATTTTATTGAACACAGCTTTATAAAATCTTACTGATATGAAAATTAAAGTCCTTTGCTCTTATGGACACATTGTTAGGACTGAAAGGGACAAACAATTATTAGCGGCTTGTTAAGTTTGCAGACGTTTATGAATAAGGGTGTGTGTTTTCAAACCTATCAAACAAATGTTAGTTCTGTCCTTTTTAGGGTTCCGTAGCCAAAATGGCAATAACGGAACCCTTATAGATTCGTCATGTCCGTCTGTCCGTCTGTCCGTCTGTCACAGCCGATTTACTCGAAAACTATAAATGCTACAGTAACGAAATTTGGCAAGGATATGCGTTGTATAAACCGCTACAGGATTATGATACTAAATTGTAAAAAAATCATTGGGGTGGGGGCCCTCCATACATGTAACTGAGGGATAGAACATTTTTTTTAGTTGTATATAAGCGTGTGGGGTATTAATAAAAAGGTCTTTGAAAAGGATCACATTTTTATTTAAGCAAATCATTTTCGAGATATCAGCTCTCAAAGTCTGAAAAATGTGTCCCCCCCCCTCTATTTTTTAAACTACGCGATATAAAATAAAAAAAAATATATGTTATGCCCATTAATAAACTCTATCAACGATTTTTGGTTTGATTAAATTACCTCTTATAGTTTTTGAGGTAGGTTGATTTAACTGTATTTTTTTTATAATGAATTGATAATGGTACGGAACCCTTTGCGCGCGAGTCCGACTCGTACTTGGCCGGTTTTTTTAACTGATGATTTAAGAAAAGGATGTTGATAATCTTAACTAACGGATCGGGTTATTAAATTAGACGATAGAAAAGTCAGCCTTAAAAGTTTTAATCTTATTCTAAAATTAGTTTATCTCTGTCTTTAGCTCGTCTGAAGAGCTCGTCTCCCGCGAACTCCGACGACGTCCCACTGAAGCGACGCAAGAAGCGCGTCATCAACGGCCTCCCTCAAACCGACACGACACCCGGTGAGTTACGACTTACATCCTTGCACTTGCCTGCGTTCAGATGTTAACTCGAGGTTAAACCAGCAGTTACAATCACTAAATCAAAATAGTATATTTACGATACAGTTCGAAACGAGTGGAGATAAATTAAAGCACGACCGAAGAGAGTGCTTAAAATCGACACGAGTTACGAATTTCCTTTTCACATGTGTCTCGTACGACGTTTTTCAATTCATTGACACACTGAAGATTTCGACCTGACATAAAATGAACCACTTCTCGCACTAGCGCGTAAAAAAAGCACCATGTGTACTGAAAAAAAAAATGATGTAACAGATTTCTCCAAGATCCCATCATCAGACCTCGACGTAGTGTCAACGGGACCATCTCGGTTTATTCTGAAGTCGGTTAAAAAAACAATAATCGTAATTGGCTGGCGTGATATTGGTGGTTAATTATTCATCCATTAATCTAATTAATGTAATGTTTGTTTTGTATTATGTACCTTTATTTTATGTACCTTTATCTGTATCCCTTTTAATTTTAGTTTCATGACGCATTGGTGTAAACTGTAATGTCGTGTAAACTTTTGTTCCAATAAAATAAAAATAAATAAAATTTGTCGTGCACATGCTTAATGCAAATTTATGACTTATATGATTTTCTTATGGATGCCATTGTCAGAACTGGACCAAATTAAAATGGGACCAATCGGTGAGCATCAGCTTTCAAATAAAAAAAGGATCATCAAAATCGGTTCAACCTGTCGAAAGTTGTGAGGTAACAAACATAAAAAAAAGAAATAAACATACAGTCGCATTTATAACCTCCTCCTTTTTTTGACGTCTGTTTAAAATAAAACTAGCCCCTTCGAGACATCCAGAACATTAAAAAACCGGACCACTTCAGAACATTTTGAACTAAGGAGACCAGAAGAAAGAAGATAATAACGTGCCGTTTTCTTTATAGGTCTAGAAGACCAGGATCGAAGAATAAGCAAAGAGGACGAAGCTGAACTTAAAAAACATCGCGCTAATATAAAGATCATTCTAGAATCCTCCAACGCCACTCCAATACGATGTTTCAGCGGCGTTGGTTACAAATGCTGCTATTGCACTGATTTATACCCGAATCCTAATGATTTAAAAACACATACTTTAACTCAACACGATGTAAAAACACGTAGAGTTCTAATGCAAAGGAATCTACTTTTTGCTTTCCTTGTGAGACTAGATATAACTGGTTTAAAATGTATGTGCGACACCGCAATTGAATGCCTGAAGGATTTAACAGAGCATTTAAAAATTAAACATGATAAGAAGTTACATACAGATGTAAAAAGTCATATAATTCCATTTAAATTCGACGATGGTTTAAAGACTTTAAAGTGTGTCGTTTGCGCAAAAATGTTTACTAAATTCAGAAATCTGCAAGAGCATATGAACATTCATTTCAGAAATTACATTTGTGATTATTGCGAGACTGGTTATCCGACGAAACGGATGTTAGTACAGCATTGTAATATACATAAAACTGGTGTATTTACCTGCGAATATTGCTCAAAGAGCTTTAATACAGAGCAGAAGAAAAAGATACACGAGCGATTTGTTCATATATACGGGAAAACGTTTCTGAATAAATGCGGCGTTTGCAAAGAAAGATTCAAATGCTACAGAACTAAAGAGAAACATATGCTTGAAATCCATGGTGTACCAAGCGCTGTTCAATGCCAAGCATGTTTAAAATCGTTTAAAAACCAAAGATCGTTGACCATACACACACAGCGAGACCATTTGATGCTCCGTCCCCACAAATGCGGAGTTTGCGACAAGTCGTTCTTCGAGAAGCAGGAACTGCAGAACCACTCCGTGAAGCATACCGGTTCGAGACGGTTCCGCTGCGAGATCTGTCTGAAGGTCTTCGGGAGGATGAAGACGCTCAGACAACACGCGAGGAACCACAGCAGACACGTGACACATTGATTTATAGGTACAGCGACCCACCCCGGCTTCGCACGGGTACTATACCTACATAAAAATCTTTCTCTTGAATTACTCTACCTATTAAAAAAAAATCTCATCAAAATCCGTTGCGTAGTTTTAAAGATTTAAGCGCACAAAGGGACATAGGGACAGAAAAAGTTACTTTATTTTATACTATGTAGTGATAAAAGTGTTCCGGAGGTATAGGTTCCATGAGAGTTGAGGTTAGGTAAATACAAGGGGTATTTGGAAATGGCAAGAAATTAGTGTTCTTTTTTCGTACCTACTGATCAACTCTAATTTCAATTGATTGACCAAAAAGTATGTTCAACCATATTCAATTACCATTAAGGAAGAAGTAAGTAATCATAATCAATGTCGATTCCAAATTACTGGAACTGTTGGTCATACTTCTAGATTATTTCTATACATTTGATAAGACGTGTAATTTAACTATGTTTTGCTTAATCGTACAATTAAATGCCGCTTCTTAAAATTGTCGACGTTTTGCATTAGTGGAATCCGAATTTCGGGTCAATGTTTAAATCCAACTTGGCGACATATTTTTGTTTTTTAAAGTTATACTCGTTTATAACTATTTCGCGTACGAGAAATCTGAATTTAGGGTCAATATTAAGATGCTAATACCGATTACGTTCCCCGACCCAGAGAGACCATAATCCGTATCCTTTGCTCCGCCCACAAATGCGGAGTTTGCGACAAGTCGTTCTTCGAGAAGCAGGAACTGCAGAACCACTCCGTGAAGCATACCGGTTCGAGACGGTTCCGCTGCGAGATCTGTCTGAAGGGCTTCGGGAGGAGGAAGACGCTTAGACAACACGCGAGGAACCACAGCAGACACGTGACACATTGATTTATAGGTACAGCGACCCGCCCCGGCTTCACACGAGTACTATACCTACATAAAAACCTTCCACTTGAATTACTCTACCTATAAAAAAAAATCTCATCAAAATCCGTTGCGTAGTTTTAAAGATTTAAGCGCACAAAGGGATATAGGGACAGAAAAAGTGACTTTATTTTATACTATGTAGTGATAAAAGTGTTCCGGAGGTATAGGTTCCATGAGTTGAGCTCAACGTAAACACAAGGGGTATTTGAAAATGGCAAGAAATTAGTGTTCATGTTTCGTAACCTACTGATAGCAATAATTTCAACTGATTGACCAAAAAGTATGTTCAACCATTGTAAATTAAAATTTAAATTACCATTAAGGAAGGAATAAGTAATCATAATCAATGTCGATTCCAAATTACTGCAACTGTTGTTCATACTTCTAGATTACTTCTATACATTTGATAAGACGTGTAATTTAAATATTTTTTGCTCAATCGTACAATTAAATGCCGCTTCTTAAAATGTTTGAGAGATTTGCATAAGTAGGTAATTAAGTACGTGGAATCCGAATTAAGGGTCCATTTTTAAATCCAAGATGGCGACATTTTTTTTTATTATACTCGTTTTTAACTATTTCGCATACGAGAAATCTGAATTTAGGGTCAATATTAAGATGTTAACACCGGTTACGGTCCCCGACCCATAGAGACCATAATCCGTATCCTTTGCTCCGCCCACAAATGCGGAGTCTGCGACAAGTCGTTCTTCGAGAAGCAGGAACTGCAGAACCACTCCGTGAAGCATACCGGTTCGAGACGGTTCCGCTGCGAGATCTGTCTGAAGGTCTTCGGGAGAATGAAGACGCTCAGACAACACACGAGGAACCACAGCAGACACGTGACACATTGATTTATAGGTACACTAGCGACCCGCCCCGGCTTTGCACGGGTACTATACCTACATAAAAATCTTCCTCTTGAATTACTCTACCTATTAAAAAAATATTCATCAAAATCCGTTGCGTAGTTTTAAAGATTTAAGCGCACAAAGGGACATACGGACAGAAAAAGTGACTTTATTTTATACTATGTAGTGATAAAAGTGTTCCGGAGGTATAGGTTCCATGAGAGTTGAGCTCAACGTAAACACAAGGGGTATTTGAAAATGGCAAGAAATTAGTGTTCTTTTTTCATACCTACTGATAGCAAATCTAATTTCAGTTGATTGACCAAAAAGTATGTTCAACCATATTAAATTACCATTAAGGAAGGAGTAAGTAATCATAATCAATGTCGATTCCAAATTACTGGGACTGTTGTACTTCTAGTTATACATTTGATAAGACGTGTAATTTAAATATTTTTTGCTCAATCGTACAATTAATTTCCGCTTCTTAAAATGTTTCGACTGATTTGCATAAGTACCTACCTACTTGCTACGCCATTAGGTGTGCACATTTTATTTTTGGAACGAAAAGAAAAAATAATTTAAGGGTTAAAAATTACTGAGATTAGCCGAGTCTACGCTGAACGAACGGCCTCGCGCGACAATTTTCTCACGAGTTCTAGATAGAGGCGCCCCCTATCGCCTGACGATATTTGGTGAGGTCCTGGCCTTTCCCTCTTCCCGCCCTACACAATCTCACCTGTATTTTTACTGACGTATTTTTTTTTATCACACTTTCTTTCTACGTTTCTAATTGCTTGATTGCTCATTATGACCCGATTTCCGTGGGTTTCTCATACATTGTTTGGATATCTTGGTATTTGTCAACTATGTCTACCAATATATCCAAAAGTTCTTGCATCTCTCACGGGATTCGTGTGATCAGGCTGCCACCGAAGTCACGGCCGTTGAAACGCTCGGAAAAATGCCAAAAAGCCCTTAGCCTATGGCGTCGAGCTTTTAACACTTTAGTAATACCGTACTTTACTGCTTTAGATACACAATGCAGCCCCAGGCGGGTATCGAACCGGCGTTTTTCCATTCGCGTTATTTTACTCGCTATTTTGAAATACAAATACGAAGTGAAGATTTATGTTTTATAAAAGTATCTACTCGTGGCAGGCACAGAATCTATTTTTCGTATGTGTACTCTGTACAAAAAAACTTGTGGTCTACTAAAGTCGACTTATACCCCTCTCCCCAGTGGCGTAGCGTGCCTTGTCGGGGCCCCGTATAAAAATTTTTTGGAGGCCCTTATATGGAGGTAATATAAATTAGAAAGTTTTTATTCTTTTTCCTTACACACTTTGGGGGCCCCCGTAGCCCGGGGGCCCCGTATAATTGATACGGCATATACGGCAGTAGCTACGCCCCTGCCTCTCCCTCCTCCTTCGTGAACTTTGGTGTATTTTTTGTGACCACCTCTCCCCCCCTGTCGAACCTCGCGTGATTTATACGTGAGCTCTTATGAGTATAAATAGGAGTATAATAAAAAGGCGAACGCCCTGCTACAAAATATCGCAACCAATCTTGTAAAAGGGTCAAAATTCTTTTCGTTGTCTTGTTTCATACCACTTTGTCATTGTCACGCTTTAGTTGCTATCTCGACTCAGTATTAAAAAAAATCCGGTGCACTTGTATTTCTTTTTCACGCTAGATTTTAATCCATACATCAGAAATTGAAAACAAAACATCATCTCATACAAAAATCATCACTGCGTCACGTTTTTTGGGGACACAGATTAAGACAATGAAAAGAATTTGGACTCAAAATTGTGATGACCGATTCTAACATTTCGTTTCTTTGTTCCAGCCCTCCCCATGTCCAAAGTTCAGCAGCTAATGCGCGAACGAGACCCCTCCTACATGATAGACTCGAACGTAGTCACCATAGTCGAGAACTCCTACATATGTCCCTTCAAATGCCGACACAATCATCTCCTCTGTTACTACTGTGGGACAAACTGCTCGGACCCAACAGATCTCCGACAACACACAATATCAGAACACCATCCGAAGAAGTTCAAAGTCATCGAGCATAAGAAAATGATCAAAATGGACTTAACTCGGATCGACTGTCGCTTATGCTCAGCGAAGATTAATAATCTAGAAGAATTTAAGCGGCATGTGACTTCTGTGCATAATAAGAAGTACTATTTTAATGCGAAAGATTTAATTTTACCGTTTCGTTTGACTTTAAATGAACAACAGTGCGCGTTGTGTGACGAAGTGTTTCCGTACTTTCACGCTTTAAATAAACATATGAATAAACATTTCAGTAATTATGTGTGCGAGACTTGTGGGCTAGGTTTTGTGGATAAAGGGCGGTTTGTGATGCATCAACAGAGGCATGAGGAAGGAGATTTCCCTTGTGAAACTTGTGGGAAAATATTTAAAGCGCAATATAACAGGTGAGTGCCACGAGTTTTGATAAAATGTTTTGAAAAAATAACGATCTGGTGGTAATAGGCGGGATATATTATTTTCATTCTGTTGCTTTCATAATTAACCTAATAGTTGAGTAATATTACATTACGACACAAGTGCGAAAAACATGAAATTCGAAACGAGTGGCGATGTTTTAAAAGATTTTTCATTTTCATGACTGAAGGGAGTGTTTTAAATCGACACGAATTACGAATTTCCTTTTTGCACGTGTCTCGTACGACGTTTTTTAGTACAGATGGCTCTCCGAAGTTTTGGATCTGACGTAAATGAGCCACTTCTAGCACTAGCGCCAAGAAAAGGAACCATCTGTACTGAAAATGTATATTTAGAAAGATTTTTCGATAAGATGAAAGACCCTATCTCTAATGTTAAAAAACCAAAGTATACTCTCAAGCCAGCTCCACACTTATGAGCCGCCTCGCGAGGAAAATGTCGCGCGAAGCGGTTCACTCAGTGTGGACGCAGCTTAACAATCGTTTGGTTTTGACTTGCCTTAATCAAATTAATGTTTTTTGATTTGTATACATGCAGATTTTCCTTTTCAATTTGAGCGATAATAAAAAATCTCCCTGTATGTGTATCTGCATCTCTTGTTTTCAATTGTTTAATTTTAGTTTCATGACACATTAGTGTCATACAGTAATATCGTATCAACTTGTGTCTTGATAAAATAAATAAAAAAATGTCGTCTAAATTGAACAATTTTTATTTAAAGGGACCTCCACATCGACCGAGTCCACAACAAACGGGGACGTGTGTTCTGCCCCAAATGCGACGTGAAACTGATGTCATATACGCAGAAACTCAAGCATCTAGTCGAGGTCCACGGTGACGCACCGTTGTCGTTCCCCTGTTCGTTATGCGACCGCGTGTTTGGCACTAGACGGACGCTGACTATACATCGGAGGAAGGACCATTTGAAAGATTACAGGTATGTTTTCTTTTATGCCGATAACGCACACGTGTCGTCACTCATAGGTTGCTTGTGCGTTCGTGTTTGGCACTAGACGGACGCTGACTATACATCGGAGGAAGGACCATTTGAAAGATTACAGGTATGTTTACTTTTATGCCGATAACGCACACGTGTCGTCACTCATAGGTTGCTTGTGCGTTTGTGTTTAGCACTAGACGGACGCTGACTATACATCGAAGGAAGGACCATTTGAAAGATTACAGGTATGTTTTCTTTTATGCCAATAACGCACACGTGTCGTCACTCATAGGTTGCTTGTGCGGTCGTGTTTGGCACTAGACGGACGCTGACTATACATCGGAGGAAGGACCATTTGAAAGATTACAGGTATGTTTTCTTTTATGCCAATAACGCACACGTGTCGTCACTCATAGGTTGCTTGTGCGGTCGTGTTTGGCACTAGACGGACGCTGACTATACATCGGAGGAAAGACCATTTGAAAGATTACAGGTATGTTTATTTTTATGCCGATGACGCACACGTGTCGTCACTCATAAGTTGCTTGTGCGGTCGTGTTTGGCACTAGACGGACGCTGACTATACATCGGAGGAAGGACCATTTGAAAGATTACAGGTATGTGTACGTTTTCTGCCGGTGACGCACATGTGTCGTTGATACGTTTTTAGTGTGTGTGGTCGTGTTTGGCGCTAGACGGATGCTGACTATACATAGAAAGAAGGACTATTTGTAAGATTACAGGTATGTGTACTTGTTATTGTGTCGACGCATACGTGTCGTTGTGTAGTCGTGTGTTGGGAACTTAGCGTTCGCTTACGCGCGAAATACCATTTGAAAGATATTTTTAAAAGAAAGATGTTTTTTTGTTTAGCCAAGCCAACTACATGGCTGATGTCTGTACTGTACCGCTCGGCCGGGCGTTTTATAATTCTAATTCGTTTTTTTTTCAAGTGTTTTTATTTTCTCCAGGTACGAATGCCAATTCTGCGGCCAAAAGTTCTTCACTCGCTTCGCACTAAACAACCACATGCCAACACACACAAGAGAACGCAACTTCAAATGTAAAGTCTGCGAGAAAACCTACCCGCGACTAAAGACCCTTAAAGATCACATGAGGATCCATACTAATGACAGACGATACCGGTGTCATGTGTGTGGACAGGCCTTTATACAGAATTGTAGTTTGAAGGGACACATGAAAAGTCAGCATTCTGAGTTTGGGTAGCAAGAAACTTATAGCGTTCAATAACTATTTATTTCACAAAAGGCTCCTTTTTGTGGTTAATGTACTTTTGGGTCAGCAGTTGGCCTACCGCGAATTCCGAAGTTCGCAAATTTCGGGAATTTGTCTTTGTCACACCAATGAAGGCGTCATTTTAAGTGACAGAGACAAATCCGGAGAAGAACTTCGGAGTTCGCGATAGGGCCCCGCTGAATTTTAAGACATTTAAAAATTAACCCCCTTATTCATAAACGTCTGCTAACTTAACAAGCCGCTAATAATTGTTTGTCCCTTTCGGTCTTAACAATGTGTCCATAAGAGCAAAAGGGACAAACAATACTTAGCGGCTTGTTAAGTTAGCAGACGTTTATGAATAAGGGGGTTAATATGTGCATCACAAAAAGCTAGGACCCACAAACGACCGTCCGTACCGCTGCCGTATATATGGGCAGGCCTTTATACGGAATAGGGATGATGACTGTAGTTAAAATGAAGTATTTAACATTATGCACGAAGAAATTATTACTAAGATGTAGATTGCAGTAATTTTTGCACAGAAATTCTATTTAATAAATTGAAAAGAACTTAAAAGAGTAGGTCATTTGGCAGCACTCAAACGTGACGTCACTTATGAGTATTTCATATAAGATTCCATAGTGGTGATCGTTTTGACAGTTCAAAAAAAGATGCTGATTTGACTTGCCAGTCATCATTCCTATTGTAGTTTAAATAAATCTATGCATCACAAGAGGCTACTTTTTGAGGTTACTATGTCGTTCGTATCCATTTTTAGGTTAACGTTTTGGGTAACCAGGGGCCCTATCGCGAGCACAGAAGTTCGCAAATTTCGGCGATTTGTCTCTGTCACTCTAATGACGCCTTCCTTGGTGTGATAGAGACAAATCGCCGAATAACTTTGTTGAGTCTTAGGTCATTTACATTTTTATTCCCCTCACTAGCTCGTAAAGCGCTCTTTTATCCTTTAATAAGAGCGGGTAAAAACGCATCTTAATCATCTTATTCACATTGGAGGCAAAGTAATATGACCTTGCTCTAATTCCTATGGCCCACTACTGCCTAGTATAAGTAGATCTGTATGACCGTAGTAGTAAATATGCGCAATCGGAACTCACATGTTAAATTGGTAAATTATCATTGGTGACTTTGTAACCCATTGGCTATATATTTAATGATGAGATTTGTAATCATATTTCCTCGCGGTAGTGAGGGTAAAAAAGTTGTATTACACTTGGCAGCAAAGTTTGTTCAACTCTCGCGCCTTGAGACCTTCGCAATGCTCAAGATTCCAGTTTTTCAATCTTTCGCCAGCTCAGGTCTCAATATTGGCACGACAGTTAAACAACAACTTTGACCCCTTGTATAATAAATAACTATTTTCACACAAGAGGCTCAATGGTTCTGTGATCGGCTTAGTTACGCTAAACCAGTTAGGTACTTTGTATAGATAAATGCATCTTAGGAATTTTTATATTTAATGTTTGTTACATCACAACTTACAAAACACTCCTCCAATTTTATTTCAAGTTTTGTTCTTAATCTTCCAGTATTATGAAATTGTATATATTAGTAATGTATTGTAAATAAACAACGTGAAATGTTATTGGTTGTTCTCCGTTTAAGTTAAGGGCTTGCTCAGTAAAGAGATTTTTTTTTTATTTCTATGGGGTAGGTTTTTGAAATTAGCCGACGCTCTATGGAAACAATAAAATAATAAAAAAACCTTTTTTTATAATCGAAACACAATACTGTACATGTCTTTAAACGGAGAACAATAATTAAATTTTCACTAGGTATGTATAACCACAACCACATAGTGATAAAATGTTTATAATGTAAATTTACTATTGTTAGATGTTAACGCATTCAATGCCGAAAACGCACATATGCGTTTTCCGTTTTTCGCCAAGTGCTTCCAAACCATATGCGAGTTGTTATTAAATGTGAACCTGAAGGCCGAGTGTAGGTAATAACTTATAAAAAACGTCTCGATTGCGTTTACGTTTTCATCGACAATTTCATACAAATGACGATGAAAACGTAAACGCGATCGAGACGTTTTTTATAAGTTATTACCTACACTAGGCCTTCTGAACTGATATGTTTGAGGCTTAAAGGTACGTTTAAACCAAAAGAGCATTCGCTGTTCTAGCGCCCGTTCTACGAAATCAACCAATCACGTTTTGTGTACCGATCGAATTTCGTAGAGTTGGGAGGTTAGAACAGCGAATGCTCTTTTAGTTTGAACGCACCTTTAGATATGTTTTACGCATATGTGCGTTAGAATTAGAACTAAAGGGAATTTTATCGGAGTTTCGGGAAAATGATCTGGTATTGAATGCGTTAAAATTATAGTCATTTGTGAACTGATCATCACATGCTCATGTTTATATTAAAAACTTTTTTATAAAATAGTTCATTTCATTTACGAAGACGAAACAATAAGAATACAGTATTTCTGCAGTCACTTGAAAGCTCACACGCACCATCACCATATAGTTAAATAAGTCATACTAAGTAACTTCTACTAAGGCATCAACCCAAAAAATGAGAATATAAATTATTATGGGGGTTTTTCGCGATTTTGGTCCTATAGTAAAACTTGCTCAGCGACTCGAATATATGGGGCGTCTGAACTTGATTTCTGGTATTATAGTTAACCTTTTGGATGCCAACGACTGATATATTGGCACCGCAGGATCAACGCCAAATACCAATATATAAGTCCTTGTACGCAGAATAAACCTACACGCGCGAGCGTAAAGTTCACATTCAGATTTGACATTTTATTGACGTGGCGTTTGAGTGACAGATTATTTGACGTGGCGTCAAAAAGGTTAAAGTATTTTGGGTTGTGGAGCAGTGACAACAACGTGTCGTGATTGGCGTTGAACAGGTTGAAGCTCTGGCATCCAAAGATCAAGGTTCGGGAAGGTAAGTAAAAACACGGCACATACGGTAAATATGTTTATTTATAAAATAAATAGCTTTACAAAATAAATTACAATAAAAATACTTTTGGTTAAAATCATTAAAATACTGGCAGAGATTCATGTGGAATAAGTTAAATTAAAATAAACTATGTTAATACTAAAATGTATTAATAATTTAATGTTTACATCTATAATAAGTTTTGTGAGTTTGAGATAATAATGTTTAGTGTCGGCAATAAGAATAGATTTGTTACCATCCCCTCTACCCATCGTAAGAGTCGACTAAAAATTTGAATGTTACTGACCATTCACGTATGTAAATAAAAGAGACACGGCGATACTAGCCCAGCTATCACCGCCGAGCGAGTATCGCCGTGTCTCTTTTATTTACACGGGAGTGCGTATCTTTTGTTCGTGTTTATATCCCATAGTCTGCGACCATATATAACATGGACGTCTAACGCCAGCTCAAAAATGCCCCCAAAAGCAATTGTTCAATTGTGCCAAGATGGAAGAAGATGGCGCTTTTCTTAACACTGCGCATACTCTAGCGCAACATCTTTGACAAATGTTTATAAAATATAGCCAATCAAATCTTTGATGGACCAATCACAACTATTTTTAAATGGCGGTTTAAGTTTTTATTGACATTCATTGCCGTGATGCATTGAACAGGGGGTGACGCTTGTCAACTAAAATTCAGGACCGTTTTTGAAAGGCAATTTAATATGGCGTGCGGCTTCCATGTTTTATTTGTTCGTAGCCCATAGTTAGCTTAGGAGCTCGCGGTGAGACCAGTGCCTAAGAATATGACTTTCTAATCGTGAAACTCATCCAAATCTATACTCTGATGTTGCCTCTTAACATGATTCCTCAAATTAACGTTCTGCGTAAACGCCGCCCCACAAATACTGCATCGAAACTTCTTTTCCGCCCCATGGGACTGCATATGTACTTTCAACCCTCGCAGTCTCGGATAACTCTTACCGCAATATTCGCATCTATAATTTCTTTCCCCAGTGTGCGTTGCCATATGCTCTTTCAATCTTGACGGCAGATAAAACCTTTTATCGCATAAATCGCATTGATGCTTAAAGATTTTCAAATGGGATCTCCTATTATGTTCGCGGAGCGATTTCCTACTATCATAAGCTCTATCGCAATGTTCGCATGGAAATAATCTTTCTTCACCATGAACCTCGATCATATGTCGATATCTTAAGGTATACGAAAATAAAACTGCATCGCATTTAACACATTGATAGGCAGGCTCTTTCTTATGAGTCCTCGCTTCATGTAAATACCTGCTATGCTTAGATTTGAAAACCTTCCCGCAATCCTTACAAGGGAAATTCTCATCTATTCTCTGATGAGTTTTCTGATGTAATATCAACATTCGTTCTTCGAAATAGTGCGCGCCGCAAATGTCACAAATACAAGTTCCAAAATGCTCAGCCATGTGCTTTCTTAAAGCGTGGAAGAATCCGAAAGAAGCGCTACATTCTAGACACGTTAAATTAGTTAAAGTCAGCTTATAAATAAGAAAATCGCTAGAGTTAGGACTAAAGTTTTTATCGTGTGTTTTATTTATGTGGTCTTTAAAACTGTCAAGATTATCAAGTTTGACAGGACAGAGGCGACAGTCGATACGGGCGACGTCGATTTGAGGCAGCTTTTTGACAGCTGTCACGATTTCTTTGTAGGCGGATGGGTCGTGGGTCAAAGTGTGCTCGCGTAGCTTCGATGGGTCCGTGAATACCTGGAGAAAATAATGTAACCGTTATAATGGCGGGACCAGATCCTGAATTCGATCGATTCATATTGTATTATTTAGTACTGAATTTGTACTATTTTTAATACTTCAAACAGTCTGGTCCCGCCATTATAACGTTATAATGGCGGGACCAGACTGTTTGAAGTATAATTTTGAAATGGAAGAGGTACTATTTTTTTTACAAGAGGTACCAGATACTACAAGTTCGGTGCTAAATAATGCAATATGAATCGACAGAATATGGACAGAATTCAGGATCTGGTTCCGCCATTATAACGTTATAATGGCGGGACCAGACTGATTGAATATAACTTTGAAATAGAAGAGGTACAATTTTTTTTACAACAGGTACCAAATAGTA
This sequence comes from Thaumatotibia leucotreta, assembly GCA_025490895.1. Lineage (NCBI taxonomy): Eukaryota > Metazoa > Arthropoda > Insecta > Lepidoptera > Tortricidae > Thaumatotibia > Thaumatotibia leucotreta. The sequence goes on from JALPQI010010951.1 coordinate 27,515, forward strand.
CAAATTCAGTACTAAATAATACAATATGAATCGATTGAATTCAGGATCTGGTCCCGCCATTATAACGGTTACAAAATAATTACTTTTCAATGACAACCTTTTGGACGTCAATGGCCGATATATCGACACTGCAAGTTCAATGCCTAAGACCGATGTACAGGGTGGCCAAAAAATTAATTTCCCGTTGCTAGTGAAGTTTTGGGACGGAGAAAAGACGCTCTATATATTAAGATTCAGAACTAGTAGTAGCACCTAGTAATTTATTAATTTATTTATTTTACAAAATAATGATTATTCACATATATTCCAAAACGGGTCGTTTCTTCCCTGCTAGGAGGGAACAAAGTGGCACTTTTCCGTTCTAGGTTTTTATATTGTCAGCCTAAAATAGTACATTACATCAGAGGCCGGGAAAATGAGGTTTTCCGGCCAAGTTGGTATATACATACCGGATAGGTAACGAGGCCGGGAATCCGTTTTCACGCCGAGGCATGTATAGTGCTTCTCAAACATACAAAAAATAATAATAACAATGTTTTCGGAATTAAACAAAAAAGTTACTTTGCAGGCCTTGGCCTGAAAAGTGTTATGAAATTCCATTTCCATTCCAGTGAGTTACTGCGCCCTAAAAGCGACACTTCCGAGTATATTTTAAGGAACGTAAAGACAATATTTCATTGCATGTTTGAGAAAAATAACAAATAGTACGTTTTTGACGTACGTTTAAATATTACGATTTCTTCAAATCTCAATTTTTTGTTTCTCAATCGTGAAATTGTTAGACAATGTAGCTCTATTTTTTCCTATCTCATTTTTTCTATATTTTTACAACAGGAAAGTTAAAGTGCTATCAGTTGATAAATTTAAAGAGATATATTTTTTTATCATTATGTAGATATTAAGTGACCATGGGTATAAGTCACTGACCATTATTTGATAAAAGATTAATGATGGGCAGCGTCATCATAGTGGATACATTACTGCGATCGCCAATCCGCTTGCCAAGCGTGGCGATTATGGGAATTTACCTCCTAATACGTATAACACAGTTAATAGGAGGCCTACATCCAGCAGTGGACTATCATAGACGGTTGATGATGATGATTTTTTTTACAAAGGGCAAGAGTTACTCTCTGAAACATGTTTTGAACAACAAAATTGAGAAAAATATAAACCCACGGTTTCCATTTCGATATTCTTCTGTTTTACACTTCACCCTGTAAATGTAGACAGTAAAAGTGACCATGGGTATAATACCTGTCGGCAGTAGACGCAGAAATAGTCGCTGAAGGAAGTGTCGAACGGACAGACGTAGGAATTCTCAACGAGCGTGACGCACTCTCTGTAAGCTTTATAGTCAGCGTCTACCACTCGTTTTTTCTCTACTGCTGGCTGGATATCTGTAAACGATTAGTACATTACATCAGAGGCCGGGAAAATGAGGATTTCCGGCCATGTTGGTATATACCGGATAGGTAACGAGGCCGGGAATCCGTTTTAACGCCGAGGCATGAATAGTGCTTTTCTCAAACATGCAAAGAAATAATAATGACAATGTTGTCGAAATTAAAAAAGTTACTTTGCAGGCCTAGGCCTGAAAAGTGTTATGAAATTCCATTTCTATGCCAGTGAGTTACTGCTCCCTAAAAGCGATACCTCCGAGTCTATTTTAAGGAACGTAAAGACAATATTTAATTGCATGTTTGAGAAAAAATACTTATTAATATTTTAGCTTTTTTTTATGTGACGAAGGTAGACAACTGAGCTCTCAGCCCACCTGATGGAAAGCAGGAACTGAGGCCCATGGACATAGTGAACAAAAACTCGCCTATGCGCTGCCTACCCTGAGGACTTAGATGGATTGCCTCTATGCCAGCAATTACACCGGCTAAATGTCCCACTGCTGGGTACAGGCCTGCTCTCTTATATGAGAGAGATTTGGCTAGAGCCCCCACACTAGCCCAAAGCGGATTAATAGTAACTTCACATACACTCTTGATTTTCTTCGCAAATACAGATTTTCTCGCGATTTTTCCCTTCACTGAAAGCTAATGGTAAACATCAACTAATATTCCGTACATAAGGTCTGAAAAATCATTCGTACGAGCCAGGATTTGAACTCATGACTTCCTCGACTACTCCGAATTTAAATTTATGAATAAAATAAAATTGAAAACGGATAATATCGCGTTGATTCGTTGCTGTCTTCTTATGCTTCTATGTAGAGTATAATAATGCAAGCAATGCTGACCAAAACTGGCCGTGTGGTGACGGCAAAAACAATACATTTAATTTTATATGAATAGTATAATATTAATTATGTATATGTGTAGGTATATTAATACTTTTATAGTTTAAGTATTTATAGTTATAATTGTATATATTTATGTTTATGTATATATATTATTTTAACACTGATGTGCAACCAGTTCTTCTCCATAGTTTATGCTACCTTTACGGGAAATTCTTAACGTAATTTTTCTACTACCCTAAGGTTGTCTGGAAGAGATCGCTGTGTAGCGATAAGACCGCCTGTTGTTGCTTAACTCTTTGTTTGTGTTTTATTTCTTGTTGTATTACTGTTTTGTTAAATTGTTATGCACAATAAAGAATATATTATTATTATTATGTTTGTATCTCTTTCTCATCACGGGCCTATAAATCCCGGTCTTTTGATAGGCTTGCGCGGGGATACAGATCCAACACGTAGAGGCCCTTTGGAGAAATTTGCTGTGTTTTACACCTGCTGCAACCCATTCACGGGCACAAAAATAGATATCCGTGAACCGGTCCCAGCAGGCGTATAGAGACTATTGAGAAGGAATGGAAAAGACTAATGGGCTATGGTGATGGAGGATGGATGGATCAGAGATGGAACTATAGAAAAGAGGTCCGGACACCTGCCATAACAATGATTTCTTTTGCTATCGAGGCAGGCGGTGACTCGCCGCCGACTAGATGGGCCCCCGTAAATGCCGTCACAAGAGACAGCCAGGGGCAACACCGGTGTAGGCAGCTCAGGAGTGTAGAGAGGTGTACACCGCTTTCTGCGCAGTGGCTTGACAGCCGCTGCACCAACTCGCGACTTATGCAAATTTACACTTCCACCCCTGGAGCATATAGCTCTGACGACTCCTCTCTGGACGGCCAGTTAAGGCAAGCCAGAGCTGAGAGTCCTACGGGTCCCCTTGAGGTTCCACTCCGACCGACGAAGACACGCCGGAGGCGGGGACCCTGACCGACTCTCGGGAGCACTCGGGTCCGTGGGGTCGTTACTCCCCAACAGCTCGCCACAAGCTGCCCTGCGGCCTTATTATTATTATTATTATTTCCTTTATTTAAATATTCTCTTAGGCTAGGTTGTTATAATATGGTTATAAAAGTAAAATACAATACAACATACAAAAACAATATAAAATATAAACACATTATAAAAACCTAACCTAGGGTGCCGCCGGCAACGGGGCGGGCCCAAGCTGCCGGTGGTTAAGGTCGCAGAGAGAGGAACCGACGGACTATCCGGGCCGTGTCTAGAATTACCGCCTTCTGCATCTGACCCTTGACCCAGCCATCTAGCGAGAGACTCTTAAGATGTTGGTCGAGACTCTTCGCTATTAAACCGTTCGCTGTAACGACTATCGGGACTATGATCGTCGAGTCAACATCCCACATGGCGGTTATCTCGTGGGCCAAGTCTAGGTACTTACTGGACTTGTCCTTCTCGGCCTTCACGAGATTCTCATCATGGGGGATGGTGACGTCGACGAGCACAGCCCGGCGCTGCGATCGATCTACCAGCACGATATCAGGCTTATTGGCTACAATAGTCCTGTCCGTGATGATAGGTCGATCCCAATAGAGCGTGGCACGACCATTTTCGAGAACTGGTGCAGTTGTGTACTTGTAGTATGGCACTTCGACGTCCACAAGGCCGTATCGAAGAGCAAGCTGCTGGTGTATAATGCTGGCTACGAGGTTATGTCTGTGCAAGTACTCGGTGTTAGCAATCTGAGAACAACCGGAAATAATATGCCTGAGTGACTCACCGGGACGGCGGCATGCCCGACAAATGTCGACCGTACCGTCCTTCAGGATATATTTCCGGTAGTTATTCGTCATGATAACCTCGTCAGCAATTGCACAGGCAAAACCCTCGGTTTCTCCGAAGAGGTCCCCGAATCGTAGCCAGTTCACCGACGCGAGCAGATCTACGTCAGGTCCCGTGAGGGCCTTGTAGAACCGCCCGTGTAGCTCCTTGCTCTTCCATACCGCCTTGCGGTCCTCGGTGCTTAGTACCACAGGTTTGCGCCAGTTCTCTTTTGCCAAGGAGAGCGGCGTGAAGTTCCGGTCTACTGCCACCACATCACGATGCATCCCGCACTCATTGTTAAGAAAATAGTTTCTAAGATTGTACACCTCGTGGTTGTGGAGGTTTTTGGCATTTAAGAAGCCGCGGCCCCCACACCTCCGCGGGATGTACAATCTCATAACTGATGAGCGCGGGTGTAGCATTCGATGAGTGGTAAGCAGCGTACGGACCCTTCGATCCAGGGCGTCCAGCTCGGTCTGAGTCCACCTTAGTATGCCAAAGGAGTATGTGAGTATGGGTATTACCCAGGCGTTGAAGGCGCGCACTTTGTTGCCTCCTGACAAAAGACTGTTAAGTACTTTTGTGAGCCGGCTGAAAAAGCGCTCCTTCACCGCCTGTCTAATTCCCATATCTTCAATACCCAAAGACTGTGACATACCAAGGTATTTATAGGTTTCTGCTTCCGAGATAGATCTGAACGACATTGTCTCAGAAAGCTGTAAATTTGTTGAATTTACTACTTTCCCCCGCTGCACATGCATAACCGCACACTTATCGACACCAAACTCCATATTGATGGCACTACTGAAAACTTCTGTGGTTCGCAGTAGTTCCAACAAGTCTTGGCTATTTGGCGCAAATAATTTGAGATCATCCATATACAGAAGGTGAGAAATGACTTCACCCTCTCTCCGAAGCCGGCAACCTAGTCCTGAATTCTTCAGCAAGGTGCTGAGGGGATTCAGAGCTAGGCAGAACCATAAGGGACTCAGACTGTCACCCTGGAATATTCCTCGCTCGATCCTTATGAAGTCCTGCGGGCCAGAGGGGTCATCTCCGCCTCCTGGCTGACGAAGGACTGTGGTCCACTGCCCCATACACGCGCCGAGAAAGGATCTTAAAGCTGCATCAACTTTATACAGCTCCAAGACCCTCTCCAACCATGAATGAGGCACCGAATCATAGGCCTTCTTGTAGTCAATCCAAGCGGCGGAGAGGGCCCCTTTGTTACGCCGGACTTGCTGGCAAATGGTCATGTCAATGAGGAGGTCATCTCTTTAGTACCACGGGACCCAACCCTACATCCATTTTGAGCAGAGGCCAGAACATTGTTCGCAACAATGTGCGTGTTAATTTTTGCTCTCAAAATGGATGTAAGGAGCTTGTATAGTGTAGGCAAGCACGTGATGGGTCGGTAGTTTTTCGGTTCCGTGGTACTACCGGACTTATAGAGCAGGAAGGTTACACCTGTTGTTAAGGAAGGAGGCAGGGAACCAAGCTCAAGGGCTTGTTGGAATTGCGCTGCTAATCGCGAGTGGGAGCACCGAAACCATTTTAGCCAGAAGTTGTGCAATCCGTCCGGTCCAGGACTTTTCCAGTTCTGGGCAGGGCGGATGGCACAAGTTACGTCATCGGCACTGATGGCAACTGCCTCCATAGGTTCGATGCTCTCGCACTCACGTTCAACAACGTTCATCCAATCGCCCTCGATGTGTCCGACGGGCACCGACCAGATGTTACGCCAGAAATCAGTCATGGCAGTAGCATCCGGCAGATGCGCGTCGGACAAATGATGATCGGTTCCCTCCCACCTTCGGTATAACTTCCTTTGGTCACTTTGGAAGAGGCGGTTCTGTTGAAATCGATCCACACGCTCTCTGTAGCGGCGGATACGGCTTGCCCATGCATAAACTTTCTGCTTCAGAAAGTCAATGCGCTCTGTGAGGTTGGCCATGTAGTCGCCGGGCATGATGCCCGTTCCCGCGAACGCCTGGTTCACAAAGCGTTCCGGAAACTTGACTCGAGCAACACGGCACGCCGCGATGGCCCCGCAGTACATGATCGAATGCGTATCGTCCAAATCTTTACTGGACCGTATGTACGGCTCCAGTAAAGCGTTTAGGGCTCCCATTAACGCTAGATTGCGTCTATTCATGGGCAAGCGTGGTAACCGTGGCCTAGAATTGGGTGTGGAGCGATAATCCATAATCGCCTCTTCCAAAGTCCTCCTCAGATGCTCATCAGTTGCAGTACTTACACTCTGACTCGCAAAATACTCCTCATCGGCACTGGGATCAACCCGCGGCGCCCCCGGTGCCAGGTCGGGTGTCGGCACCGGGTCCGGCGACGTGGCGGGCGGGTCCCGCGCCGAGGTGGAAGCTGCGCGAGTCGAGAGAGCCTGCAGGCGAAGCCGATCAAGTGTCGAGTCATCCAAACGTTTAGAACGTAGAATGACCCGCACCTGATCCGCTAGTCGTTGCTCCGATACGGCGATGGCGGGTTCAAGAGCCTGAAACAGAGGCAGAATCCTAGAACGGTACGCGGTTAGTCGGGTTCCCCCCTCTGTAGCCTCGTAGTAGGCGCGCATGCAATTCTCATTCATCGTCTGAGTCCATCGCATGCGACGCACTACACCACCAGCAGCGGGAGCCGTAGGCGGGGCAGCATGTCCCGCGGGCCCCAAGCGTGCCGGCAGCGGTGGCCGTCCTCGTCGCGCAGGTGGTCGTGGCGGCGGCGGCGGCCCGCTCTCGTCACTGGATCCGCCTGTGTCGGGCGCCGTAGCAAATTCATCGCCCGACGACGCTGTGGACGGAGAGCTGGACGAGGCGGGCGAAGGTGGAGGTCGTGCGCTGGTAGTCTCCGCTCGTGTTCGACTCCTCGTCTGCATAATAACTTGTGTGGACGCGTCTTGCCGTGTTATTGATCGGCCGTGGCCTTAAATGTCAAAGTCGTCATTTGGAAATATTTGCCTGTTTCCGCATTATTTCACATTTCCACATTATTGGAGTTGTTGTTGACTGATTGAGACAGTTTTATTGCCATTTTCGAGTATAAAACGCGTATAAAAGTAAAATATTAACAAAATTATTATGCAAACACGTCTGTCAGGTGTCACAGCGGTTTTTTTTTTTTTTTTTTTTTTTTTTTTTTTTTTTTTTTTTTTTTTTATTATTATTTGTATCTCTCTTTGATCACGGGCCTATAAATCCCGGTCTTTTGATAGGCTTGCGCGGGGATACAGATCCAACACGTAGAGGCCCTTTGGAGAAATTTGCTGTGTTTTACACCTGCTGCAACCCATTCACGGGCACAAAAATAGATATCCGTGAACCGGTCCCAGCAGGCATATCAGAGGCTATTGGAGATTATATGGAAAAGACTAGTGGGTTATGGTGATGAAGGTTGGATGGATAAGAGATGGAACTATAGAAAAGAGGTCCGGACACCTGCCATAACAATGATTTCTCTTTGCTATCGAGGCAGGCGGTGACTTGCCGCCGACTAGATGGGCCCCCGTAAATGCCGTCACAAGAGACTGCCAGGGGCAACACCGGTGTAGGCGGCTCAGGAGTGTAGAGAGGTGTACACCGCTTTCTGCGCAGTGGCTTGACAGCCGCTGCACCAACTCGCGACTTACGCAAATTTACACTTCCACCCCTGGAGCATATAGCTCTGACGACTCCTCTCTGGACGGCCAGTTAAGGCAAGCCAGAGCTGAGAGTCCTACGGGTCCCCTTGGGATTCCACTCCGACCGACGAAGACACGCCGGAGGCGGGGACCCTGACCGACTCTCGGGAGCACTCGGGTCCGTGGGGTCGTTACTCCCCAACAGCTCGCCACAAGCTGCCCTGCGGCCTTATTATTATTATTATTATCCTCTTTATTTCACATGTCTCTTAGGCTAGGCTTTTTATAACAATATTTATAAAATTAAAATATAATACAACATACAAAAAACATACAAAACACATAAATACTTTATAAAAAACCTAACCTAGGGTGCCGCCGGCAACGGGGCGGGCCCAAGCTGCCGGTGGTTAGGGCTGCAGGGAGAGGAACCGCCGGACTATGCGCGCCGTGTCCAGGATTACCGCCTTCTGCATCTGACCCTTGACCCAACCACCTAGCGAGAGCCTCTTGAGGTGTTGATCGAGACTCTTCGCTATGAGACCGTTCGCAGAAACAACTATCGGTACAATGATCGCCGAATCAACCTCCCACATGTCGGTTACCTCGTGAGCCAAGTCAAGGTACTTACTGGCTTTGTCCTTCTCGGCCTTCACGAGGTTCTCGTCATGGGGGATGGTGATGTCGATGAGCATTGCCCGGCGTTGGGATCGATCTATCAGCACGATATCAGGCTTATTGGCTACAATAGTCCTGTCCGTGATGATAGATCGATCCCAATAGAGCGTGGCACGACCATTTTCGAGAACTGCCGCAGGTGTGTACTTATAGTACGGCACTTCGAAGCCCACAAGGCCGTATTGAAGAGCAAGCTGCTGGTGTATAATCCTGGCTACGAGGTTGTGTCTGTGCAAGTACTCGGTGTTAACAATCTGAGAACAACCGGAAATAATATGCCTGAGTGACTCACCGGGACGGCGGCATGCCCGACAAATGTCGACCGTACCGTCCTTCAGGATATATTTCCGGTAGTTATTCGTCATGATAACCTCGTCAGCAATTGCACAGGCAAAACCCTCGGTTTCTCCGAAGAGGTCCCCGAATCGTAGCCAGTTCACCGACGCGAGCAGATCCACATCAGGTCCCGTGAGGGCCTTGTAGAACCGCCCGTGTAGCTCCTTGCTCTTCCATACCGCCTTGCGGTCCTCGGTGCTTAGTACCACAGGTTTGCGCCAGTTCTCTTTTGCCAAGGAGAGCGGGGTGAGGTTCCGATCTACTGCCACCATATCTCGATGCATCCCGCACTCATTGTTAAGAAAATAGTTTCTAAGATTGTACACCTCGCGGTTGTGAAGGTTTTTGGCATTTAAGAAGCCGCGGCCCCCACATTTCCGCGGGATGTACAATCTCATAACTGATGAGCGCGGGTGTAGCATTCGATGTGTGGTGAGCAGTGTGCGGACCCTTCGATCCAGGGCGTCCAGCTCGGTCTGAGTCCACCTTAGTACGCCAAAGGAGTATATGAGTATGGGCATTACCCAGGCGTTGAAGGCGCGCACTTTGTTGCCTCCTGACAAAAGACTGTTAAGTACTTTTGTGAGCCGGCTGAAAAAGCGCTCCTTCACCGCCTGTCTAATTCCCATATCTTCAATACCCAAAGACTGTGACATACCAAGGTATTTATAGGTTTCTGCTTCCGAGATAGATTTGAACGACATTGTCTCAGAAAGCTGTAAATTTGTTGAATTTACTACTTTCCCCCGCTGCACATGCATAACCGCACACTTATCGACACCAAACTCCATTTTGATGGCACTACTGAAAACTTCTGTGGTTCGCAGTAGTTCCAACAAGTCTTGGCTATTTGGCGCAAATAATTTGAGATCATCCATATACAGAAGGTGAGAAATGACTTCACCCTCTCTCCGAAGCCGGCAACCTAGTCCTGAATCCTTCAGCAGGGTACTGAGGGGATTCAGAGCTAGGCAGAACCACAAGGGACTCAGACTGTCACCCTGGAATATTCCTCGCTCGATCCTTATGAAGTCCTGCGGGCCAGAGGGGCCATCCCCGCCTCCTGGTTGACGAAGGACTGTGGTCCACTGCCTCATACACGCGCCGAGAAAGGATCTTAGAGTTGCATGAACTTTATACAGCTCCAAGACCCTTTCCAACCATGAATGAGGCACCGAATCATAGGCCTTCTTGTAGTCAATCCAAGCGGCGGAGAGGGCCCCTTTGTTACGCCGGACTTGCTGGCAAATGGTCATGTCGATGAGGAGGAGCTCTTTAGTACCACGGGACCCAACCCTACATCCATTTTGAGCAGGAGCCAAAACATTGTTCGAAACAATGTGCGTGTTAATTTTTACTCTCAAAATGGATGTAAGGAGCTTGTACAGTGTGGGCAAGCACGTGATGGGTCGGTAGTTCTTCGCTTCCGTGGTACTACCGGACTTGTAGAGCAGGAAGGTTACACCAGTTGTTAAGGAAGGTGGCAGGGAACCGAGCTCGAGGGCTTGTTGGAATTGCGTTGCCAATCGTGGGTGCGAGCATCGAAACCATTTTAGCCAGAAGTTGTGCAATCCATCCGGCCCAGGACTTTTCCAGTTCTGAGTCGTGCGGATAGCACAACTTACGTCATCGGGGCTGATGGTAACTGCCCCCATAGGTTCGATGGTCTCGCATTCACGTTCGACAACGGTCATCCATTCACCCTCGGTGTGTCCGACGGGCGCTGACCAGATACTACGCCAGAAATCACTCATGGCAGTAGCATCCGGCAACCGCGCGTCGGACACACGGTAGTCGGTTTCCTCCCACTTTCGGTAAACCTTCCTTTGGTCACTCTGGAAAAGGCGATTCTGCTGGAATCGGTTCACACGCTCTCTGTAGCGGCGAATACGGTTTGCCCATGCATAAACCTTCTGCTTCAGAAAGTCGATGCGCTCTGTGAGGTTGGCCATGTAGTCGCGGGGTGCAATACCCGTTCCCGCGAACGCCTGGTTCACAAAGCGCATTACTCGGGGGCGGTTGTTGCCCCCCCCTGAAGCAGATCAGCTTTGCAATGAGAGTCCTAAACGAGTCGATACGTCGCTCGATCCGCACCTGCCATGCGGGGACACCCCCAGCGGTCCTAGGTGCACGGTCAGAGTCCGGAAACTTGACTCGAGCAACACGGCACGCTGCAATGGCCCCGCAGTACATGATCGAGTGCGTATCATCCAAATCTTTACTGGATCGTATATACGGCTCCAGTAAAGCGTTTAGGGCTCCCATCAACGCTAGATTGCGCCTATTCATGGGCAAACGTGGTAATCGTGGCCTAGAGTCGGGTGTGAAGCGATACTGCACAATCGCTTCTTCCAGAGTCCTCCTCAATTGCTCATTGTCTGAAGTACTCACACTCAGGTTCGCAGCATCGTCCTCATCAGCAGCAGGACCGACCCGCAGTGCCTCGGATGCCAAGTCGTGTGCCGGCACCGGGTCCGGCGACGTGGCGGGTGGGTCCTGCGCCGAGGAAGGGGTCGCGCGAACAGGGAGAGCCTCCAGGCGAAGCCGATCAAGTGTCGAGTCATCCAGCCGCTTTGATCGTTGGATGACTCGCACTTGATCCGATAGTCGCTGCGCAGTCACATTAATGGTTGGTTCAAGGGCCTGAAACAGAGGAAGCATCCGGACACGATACGCGGATAGATTAGTTCCTCCCTCTGTAGCCCCGTAGTAGGCGCGCATGACGTTCTCATTCATAGCTTGAGACCATGTCAATGCGTCGCACTACACCACCGGCAGCGGGAGCCGTGGGCGGGGCAGCATGTCCCGCGGGCCCCAAGCGTGCCGGCAGCGGTGGCCGTCCTCGCCGCGCAGGTGGTCGTGGCGGGCGGCGGCGTAGGGTCCGCGCTCGTCGCTGCTCGATCCGCTGAAGTCGGGCGCGGGTGGCGTAATCAGCACCCGATGAGACTTGAGAGCTGACTGATGTTGACGAGGCGGACGATGGTGTTGGGCGTGCGATCTGTGGGGACGCTTGAATCTTGCGTGCTTTACTGCGCGTGTACATCCTGTGGTATTTTGATAATTACGTGTCGGCACTAATCAATGGCGTATTATATTTATTTTCGTCAACTGTACCCATGATTGTATATAGATTATTGAGAGGGCACTTTTTCCGTGACGAAGGTGTAAAAATGGTGTTGTAAATGCCGGCAAAATACATTATTTATCAAAATATAATCGGAGATTTACAAAAAACACGTTTGACTTTGACGGCGTCAAATTTTTTTTTTTTTTTTTTTTTTTTTTTTTTTTTTTTTTTTTTTTTTTTTTTTTTTTTTTTTTTTTTTTTTTTTTTTTTTTTTATTATTATTATTATTATTATTATTATTTATTATTATTATTTTTTTTTTTTTTTTTTTTTTTTTTTTTTTTTTTTTTTTTTTTTTTTTTTTTTTTTTTTTTTTTTTTTTTTTTATTATTATTATTATTATTATTATTATTATTATTATTATTATTATTTGTATCTCTCTTTGATCACGGGCCTATAAATCCCGGTCTTTTGATAGGCTTGCGCGGGGATACAGATCCAACACGTAGAGGCCCTTTGGAGAAATTTGCTGTGTTTTACACCTGCTGCAACCCATTCACGGGCACAAAAATAGATATCCGTGAACCGGTCCCAGCAGGCATATAGAGGCTATTGGAGATTATATGGAAAAGACTAGTGGGTTATGGTGATGAAGGTTGGATGGATAAGAGATGGAACTATAGAAAAGAGGTCCGGACACCTGCCATAACAATGATTTCTCTTTGCTATCGAGGCAGGCGGTGACTTGCCGCCGACTAAATGGGCCCCCGTAAATGCCGTCACAAGAGACAGCCAGGGGCAACACCGGTGTAGGCGGCTCAGGAGTGTAGAGAGGTGTACACCGCTTTCTGCGCAGTGGCTTGACGGCCGCTGCACCAACTCGCGACTTACGCAAATTTACACTTCCACCCCCTGGAGCATATAGCTCTGACGACTCCTCTC
>JALPQI010010952.1:0-38267 GCA_025490895.1 Thaumatotibia leucotreta
TCGCATCGCACCGTATCTGCTTTTTAAATATTATTTTGAGTAGTTATTGTTCGTATTTTAAATTATATAATTTAAATACCTAATTATAACTGCAACAATTAGCCAATCATTTTTTTTAATACTAATATTACTTACAGATAATTATTGGCTAAAAGCCAAGATGCCAGGTCACAACCCTATGTCGAATGAAAATTAAAAAAGTGGCACTTGCCGGCCTAGGCCGGCAACGAGGTACTTCCCGGCCGCTTTTTAGGCACATAACTACAACATTTCATTGCATGTTTGAGAAAAGAATATTATTTCATCAATAAGAAACCTACTAATTCGTGTCATAAAAACCCTTGGCTATTGGATAACACACACTCATTTGCAATATTTCATTTGCCTCCCGCGTTAGGTAATACATACTATTATAAATACATGTCTTGTTTAATAAACTACAATACTTAATACAGTCGCTATTCAATTTAAATATCCTGTCATTCCTAGACGTATTCCACACAAACTGTACCCCTTTTCAAAGGCCGCGAAATTGCAACTTCCCGGCTCGTCATGTAATGTTAATATTACTGTCAGTTGTCTGGTTTTGCATTTAAATTACCGCCGCGTGTGGGTGGTTTGTTTGAGCTCTTGTTTAGATGTTTAAGCGATGTGGAGACAAGTGGAAACGTGAGGCAATTATAAACATGTCAAAAATACTTACACGGTATATGCCCTCAGTAGTTGCACTGTGTTCTTGGGAATCATTATGTTTCTCAACCTGCATGCTGCCCCTGTTAAACTGGGGAAATATGTAAACATTTTAATCAGAAGGAATATTCCGACACATATTATCATAATCTGGCCGTGTGGTGACGGCAGTAAGAATACATTTGTCACCACCCCAACTCCTCCTGTGGGTGTTGTAAGAGTCGACTAAGGGATTGAAGTGTCACTGACCATTATTTGATAAAAGATTGATGATGGGCAGCAGTGTCATCATAGTGGACACATTACTGCGATAGCCAATCCGCTCGCCCAGCGTGGCGATTATGGGCATTTACCTCCTAATGAATTTATACGCATAGTTAATAGGAGAGGCCTACGTTCAGCAGTGGACTATCATAGGCTGATGATGTTATCATAATAATAAAAAAATATCAATAAACATTTCCTTGCGAGGGAAATAGGCTCTATCATAACTGACTACATATCATGGGCGATTCTCTTGAACACAGCAGGCCGGCCTAGCCAAGATGCCAAAAAAAATGTTCCTGAATTTAAGCTGCCTCTATATATACATATAAATAAATAAATACGCATGAAAACATATCAGATAAAGTTACTTTCGCGTCATCCCTATGCCATTGGGTATATATGTAGGTACATACTCCGGTTTTTATTTTACAACTTTCTCTTATATTTTTTTTTATTTATGTAATGAAAGTTTCATTCTATGTGCATAAAACATTTTACTCAAAATAACTTAGGAATCCTCCTAAGGAGGAATATTTAAAGAGGTAACAATACTGCGAGTAATAAAGATCCCGCCCCTGTGATGCAAATGTGCACTGTAACATTGCAGAAAGCCACTGCAGTACTGCGAACGTGTGTTGTCTCACCTGACGCAAGGTGGTTTGCGTCTGGTTGCAACTGGACCAGGGCAATGACCCTCACCTTGCGATGACTGATGGGGACAGTCGGGCATATTTCGCATGCGTAGGTTTTCCTTCATTTTAGCGGGATACTGCATACCGAACTGGATTTTCTTTTTAATTTTTCTACTGGTGCATTCTTTGAAAGATGAAATAAGTTCTTCGACAAACAACTTACTCTCAAGAATTGGAGCACTTTTAATTTTTAATGAACTTTCGTAAAACAATTGACGCCATCTTCATTTTAATTTGGACTAAGTATGTATTTTTTTTTGCAATCTACCTTTCATGCGACTAAGTCCCGTTTCTCGTTAGAATATGAATAAATTGAATACTAGTAAAAACCCAACATTCATTAACATATTTTCTAAAAAAATATTAATTCATTTGATAAAATTATGACGTTACATTGCTGCTGTCCTGTCCAACCCCTAAGAATAATACAAAATCAATAATTATCTTCAGATTTTAAATTCAGTTCTGTTAGATAGCTTACCAAGTGCATTTATTTTTGTGACTACTTACCGGTGACTCGCTTATTTAATAGGAAATCACATCCTTGCATAAGGGGTTAGACACATAACACGTGGTGGGGCATGTGCATTGCTGGTGGAATCGCGTTGAGGCTAGTGAATCGCAGTGCAAGATTGAATTCCAAACGCTTACAGACTGCGGGTTCATACTCAGCGGATTTAAGTGAGCTCCGACCCTCGAGTGACGCCACCATTCTGTTTTCTAACAAACTATAAATTGTTTCATAAGCAGACGAAAATATCAGTGTAGTCCTAGGTATAAATTCCCCAACTTTTGGTCTATATGATTTAGTTTTATATTACTTATTTTTAACGTTATCCACTTAAAGAAAAAAGTCCTTACTTTTGCCGTATAGGGAGGCAAAAAATAAGTCAAATGAAACCACGTGGTCAATACCAAAAGTTGGGAAATTTGTAAGACTACACTAATATTTTCATCTGCTTAAGAAGATATTAGGCCACTATGTTTTTTACACTAGTGATAGGAATATTTATAGCAATATATACATAATGAACTACTTATACTTATAAGTGCTAAACAAATTATAGTTATGTCATTCCGGATAACTTTAATGTTCTTAAAGTGGGTCACAATCACAACATCGTTATCGATTAGAATTATGCTGTCCTTTAAGCAAGTAAATTATTACTTACATCATACCTATACAGAGTAAAACTAAATATCTACTGAGATTAAATATGAGAACCGTCCTGCCCAGATATCGGAGCAATTGAGGATGCGAATAAGCAACCAATAATTTAAAGTTTGTAACGAAATACGAAAACTGTAACTTAACGCACTCACGCATTTAGCGCCAATTTTAGTACCTATACATTTTTTTTGAGAAATAGGTATAGTTCGTGAAATATAAATTGATAACTTTCTACCTTCATTATAGTAAAAATATTAAATTTATAATTCTCGAACTATACTCATTTAGTCAATTAATCCTTAATCGATAGTTAAGAAATTATTAAATTATAAACACACGTAATAGCAAATTGCTTTAATTTACAAATAGTACATTGTGTATTTAGGGCGGTAAGTAAGAATTTGCGCATAATTCTTGTACCGCCCGTGGTACACACAATGTTTTTCATCACACCTGTGATGCAAAAAAGTAAATAAAACAATATATTTTCACAAAACTACTCTAAAATGGTCTAAATCAGGGATGACTTAATTTCATCATTTTCATAAAAGAAATATCGGCGCGGCGCGCGGCGTGCGCTGGACCGCGCTAGTGCGACGTAATGTTGTATGAAAATCCTTAACGGCCTACTAGGACGTAATGACGCACCTACGGCGCGCATCACCGCAGCGTATTGGCGCACTTACCGAACAGGTGTGATGAAAATATAATTACTTACTTATCCATTTTTTTTCTGTGAATATAAAAAATATCTGAAAACAAAAAAAATGCATAATTATATTCCGTGATGTAGTTTTTGTGTAGGTTTACTTCCTCAAGTTAGTTTATTTAGTTTTATTTGTACTTGTAAATTAGTTTTATGAATATTCCACCAAATTATAATGATGAAATGAGGAGAGTTTTGGCGTAGGCACAACTAGAACGGGTGTATTATCAGTAATATCACAAATTCTATTAGAATTATAAGGCAGTAAATGAACCGTTAGGTTAACCACTCGTGTAAAATAAAAACCCTTCCCCGTTTTACAACCGTCATTAAAAGGCTATTTTGTTCAGTCGTAAATTAACAAATTACTTAATATCAGGCTACTAATTAACACATGATTGCGGACTAATTTTATGTCCTTTTTATAATACAGCGGTTAATTTTTGTAAGGATTAGCATTCATAATGTTATGTTAACATAGTGGGTCAGGCAAAACACGTCGTAAAATTATACAATAAGGGCATATTCCACACCGCCGCGTGGTGACGGCAGTAAGAATACATTTGTCACCAACCTAACTCTTCCTGTGTCGTAAGAGGCGACTGAGGGATTGAAGCTTATTAAAGATTGACGATGTTCAGCAGCATCATTATTACTGCGATCGTCAGTTCACTTGCTCAGCGTGGCGATCATGGGCATTACCTTCTTTAGGTTACAGAAGAGGCCTGGACACTGACACTGGACACTGGACATATCCAGTAGTCGACTGAAATAGGTCGTATGTCATCGTGATGATGATAATTATATATTTCTGACAAGTTATGTCAATCTTTTTTTTTATGTGACGAAGATAGACAACTGAGCTTTCAGCCCACCTGATGGAAAGCAGGAACTGAGGCCCATGAACATAGCGATAAAAAAATCGCTTATGCGCTTCCAACCATGAGGACTTGGATGGATTGCCTCTATCTATGCCAGTAATTACACCGGCTATCTTACCCCTATACCGGAACACAGCAGTGCAAGCACTGCTATTTAGAGGCAGGTTAACTGGTAAGATGGTGGTAGCTATCCGGACGGACCCTGCACTAGGTCCTATCACCAGCATTAGAGCAGTGTAACGAAAATGTTGCCTATTCTGGCACCGTGTCAAGGCAAGTGCAAAGCGATGAGTTATCGACTATTTTGCTCCAAAAACCGAACAAAAACAAAAGTTATAGATCCCCTATTAGTAGAAGTGACAGATATATGCTATGCATATGATTTATAGTTGACCGCTGGCTGTTCACTTCACACTGCCTGGCAAGTAAAATTTCTAAGAGAATTGACTCGCCCGCGATGAATAATCTCTCCAATCGTCACTCGCTGCGTCCATCGCCGTTGGTGGGATCATTTCCTAATGGGGCGTAAGCCCAAGTTTCCCCTAATCGCTTTCGCTTTAAGTGCAGCGGTGAGCCAACCTATAAAGAGCATTATACGATCACAAATCACCCAAAAGGAGCAAGACATTAACAAACGTGTGAGTAATTACAAGTTTATGAGCAAGTTTTATGGGGGCGGCGCCTATAGCGGGGCAGTAAACCGAACGATCATTAGCGGTGGTAATATAGGTCAGAAAGCGCTCAAACTACAAAAATCGTAAATTTCTATTTCATAAGAGTGACAAAGACAAATCAAAACTTACGAATAAGACGTTCGCGCCCTTTTGAGCGGGATATTAGAATGATGGGCTATGCTATTCTAACGCGTGCCTCTCAATTCAAAACTCTCTTCCGCAGGTAGGTAGCCTAAAATAAAATCCTTTCTTTTAAGAAAGAAAATAGGGTTTTAAATTCTGCAGCTCTTCACTTGGGTATTTCCACAAAAGAGACTTGTTTATGACCTAAGCAATAATATTATCACGTTAATAAATTTAGAAGTCCTCAATCGAAAAAATAACAAAACTACAATGGATGGAGCTATTGTAGAAATTTTCACCCCTTCAGACGAAGTCCCATATCCAAAACTGAATACCGTAGTGATATTTCTATGAGAACCTTGGTAATTATCTCGCGCTAGAGCAGTGTGAAACGTGATAATTAGGCGAGAAGCCTTTTATTGGTATCCACACATTATACGGGTATTTGATTACCGCGTCGACAGCGACAAATCCTGTGAAGATGTTTGAACACAACAATAGGGCTTTGAAAAAAAAACATAACTCAGTCAGCCTCTGTAGCCGAGTTGGTAGTGATCCTGCCTACGAAGCTGGAGGTTCCAAACTGAAAAAGACGCCTCTGTCGCATCGGTACCTAGCCATAAAACAATCAAACCCCAGCATTTACTAAAGTAATTTATTTCAAAAATTGTTCCGTAAACGACACCGTTCTTAGTTTAATTAAAGACTAGCGACCCGCCCCGGCTGCGCACGGGTACTATACCTACATAAAAACCTTCCTCTTGAATTACTATACCTATTAAAAAAACTCATCAGAATCCGTTGCGTAGTTTTAAAGATTTAAGCGTACAAAGGGACTTAAGGGACAGAAAAAGTGACTTTATTTTATACTATGTAGTGATGGGCTTACACTGAACGAGCGAATGTTCATTCTATCCTAACTCTACGAAATTCGTTCGGTACACAAAACATAATTCGTCGAAATTCGTTGATTTCGTAGAGTGGGGGATAGAATGAGCATTCGCTCGTTTAGTGTAAACCCCACCTTTAATAAAACTAAGAACGTTGTCGTTTACGGAACAAGTATTACAAAACTTTTCATTGATAATTGCTGACATCAGTAAGACCTGTATGGCCTGTCCAACGGTCTAGGAGCCAAAAGCCATAAAGATAAGGTAATTAGTCATCAATTGTCACAAGAGCGTAAGTGATTACTTACATTATACAAAAATCTGACTTTACTGTTTGTACTAAGGTTCAATATCTAATGACATCGCTACTATTGCAAGATTTAAAAGTGCAATAAAAAAACATTAGGTAGGGTAGGGTTGTAACAATCGGAAATTTGTTAACCAGGGTCGCGATTTATAAAGTTACAATTTAAAATTTTGCTGTTTGCCGAGAGGCTGCTTTTCTAGCCAATAAGTGCGTGCGTTAGAGAGGCAAACAGCGAAATTGTACAATGTAACTTTATAAAACGCGACCCTGTATTTCGTATTCAAATTCAATAGGTATTATGATGATGAAAAATTCGAGTTTCGTTATTGTCAGAAATATTTATTTACAAATTTTAAATAAAGTGCTAAATTAGCTATTTCTGTTGCCAGCGGGGAGGCCTTTGTTCAGCAGTGGACGTCTTGCGGCTGGGATGATGATGATTTTTAATGCTTTGCTACATTTTTGACAACCCTATGCAGATGTAAAGACATATTTTGTTTAAGAAACACAAAAAGGAATATAAAGCTTAGTACTAGGGTGTTCGGGAAGAAAATCACTCGTTTGTATTTCGACTTGTCACCTATTGAAAATAAAATGCCAATGTAAACATTTTTATGGCTTTTGGCTCTTAGACCATTGGACAGGCTATACACGTACAGTTGCCATCAAAGATATCGTAGCATCCGGAGCTCTCAAAAATATCTAAACACGCCTCTATCGTTATGGCAATAAAGGCGTGTTCAGTTAACACTCCGGGCGCTAATTATATCTGACATGACTGTTTACACATTCCCATTTCTCACCGACATGACCTAGGTTAGAGCATTTCTCCGAGCGTTTCAACCTCCGTGACTTCGGTGGCAACATTATTTCCCGATTTCCGTGGGTATCTCATACATTTTTTGGATATCTTGGTAGTTATCAACGACGTCTACCAATAGTACCAACCAAAAGTTCTTGTATCTGTCACGGGATTCGTAATAAGGCTGCCACCGAAGTCACGGCGGTTAAAACGCTCGGAGAAATACCCGTTAAGGAAGTCGATGATTACTCGATTGAAGGACAAGTATACGTTTCTACTCCGCGCTAGTATTTTCCCAAGTCGGCCGGACCTTACGCGATCACCTCAGCGAATCAATCTTCATGGGAGCATATTCGTATTGTTTGAATATGATTTCAAATTCGATGCGCTCGCTATCAATATCGCAATAGTTTTAGCAAAATCTATATTTCGTGCGCCAGTAGAAAACACAACAATCTAAACAAATATGGCTGACTTTCAATAGCATTTGATACGTATCGTGACGTATCACGTGACTTTTCGTTTGAATCTGTCATTCTCATACATTTATTACTTATCGCTAATCATATACGATTGCAGAATATCATCTTGGCTAGGCCTGCTGTTGATCACCGTGATGATGCAGCTGCTCATCATCAATCTTCTACAAACGAATATTCATTGACACATCAAAAGATAAAAGATACAGATATATTTATTTGCAAAAAATGTAGTACCTAATTAGCACAGGTGGACAGTAATCTGAGTGCGTACATTTCACTTGATGAAGCATGCAAATATATCTTATTGGCTAAAAGAGCCAATTTTATTATTAATACTCGTGTGTTCAAGCATCTTAAAACTATAGATACAATAACATTATTACAATTCACAAGAGTTTTCATTTCTAACATTAATTTAAAATTATTTATTCATTTACGGATGTCAAATATTCATTAATGGTATAATAACATTTATTCAAGCAAAAATTATATAATTTGTTTTTAAATTCAGTTTTGTTTTTCAATCCCTAAGTAAGTAGGTATTTACGAATAAATCTCTGGAGTCTGCCTGCGACCACGGGTGTAACGTCATGCCCGAAACGTCAGGATATAATTAAACGTAAGACGCTATTAAGACCCGTATGAGTGATAATAATGAAAGTTTAAATAAATATATTGACGAATAAAGTTGACTGAACTCAGCATCATTTAATTTCGTAAGTACATAATGTACATATTCACTTACCTCAACGACGAATCAATTTTCAAGACCCCTGAAGAAATTGTTCTGGCTCTTCAGCCCGACCCCTCGGAAAGGTTAAGTCAAGTTCAATATACAATATTGGAGCAAAATCTGGTGCATGCCAGTTTCGAACAAGTTGGCAACACACCCTAGAGTCAAATCAATCATACAAATTTATGAAATGGTTGTTGATATTACGCGTGTAGGTAGACAATTTCATTTAATAAATACTGGCGCGAGTTTCAGGTCACCCCCGGTTGACCTCACTAACTTTATTTTTAAATAGTAGATTATTTGAAGTACCTAGTTGCCCTTTTATATTAGGTTTATGAAATTGGCATTTGATATGAAGGATTTTAAGGAAAGTCTATTTTGCAAACAATTTTTTTTTCCTAACTAAGGGCGTTTTAAGGACTTGTTATGAAAAAAGTCGTTCGATACACGTGTAAAAACTCATTTTTAACTCGGGTGATTGTCGCCCTTGTTTCACTCGGGCTCCAACTTTCACCCTCATCTAAAAAAAAAATTTTTGCACTTCTATCGAAATGTACTATTGTGTATAATATGATGTAACTGAATAATCAGTATCAATATTTGTGCTTCAATTTGTTTGTGTAAGAGGGCAGGCGCCCTGTAGTGTTATATTCGACAACCGTAGTTTTATTTCTCTGAGAAGAACGTCAGGACCAGAAAATCAAATTGAGCTAAATTTTGCCACTGCACTGTTGAAAACAGAAAAATATTGAAGTTATCATTTAGAAAAAAACAATTAGGGATCAATTCAAATCTATGACCAAAAACGCCAATTTCATAGGTAAAGACCCAATATTTACCTAATACTTCTAAGAGTAATATGTTATGAAGGAAACAAAATTATTAAGGTAAATAATTATTTAGATTCGAGTTACTGTAGTTGACACACATTTATAATTTTAAACACAATTTTCTATGTTAAGGTTACCATAAACCGCACAAGTGCGTAGTCGATATTTTATCCTAGAGCGAGTTTACTAGATGAGAATAATTAAATAAAGAGTAACTCCTATAAAAGCCGCTCACGATATCAAAATGGAACTGTAGAAGCAATTAGAAAATCATTCTGGCTTTTGACAGATAAATTGAATCGTGCCTGCCATCCGACCCTTTACTTTAGGCCTTCAAGACTAGCATCCAGATTATTTAAATAACAGTAATTAATTTATGACTGACGCTTCTTAGTTACGTTGATAATCTAAAGCTGTAATCAATTATTAATTCCATCTTGTATAGTAGTATAAATAAGTACAGCACACAGCTAGACGCATAATTATTACATACCAATTTCACAGACGGATTTGTGTATATCGAGGGTTGCCTGGTGAAACCCTATAAGTACGTGACACCTAGTTTCGAGAAAAATGATGTTAAAGGTTTATTGTCATCGGACACTTATTTTGACAAATAGATTTGTAGTTTTATGAGTGGTTTGTGAAAAGCAATTTCATTCACTTTAAGTTTATCTATGTTTTAGTTATGTAACTCATCTAGTTTTCCTGTAAGATAACATTTTTTACCAAGGGGTATCGACTTATTGGGTTTACGCATAAATAAAAAAACCATATTTGTTACTAAGAGGGCATTATTACCAAATAAAAACTTAAAAAATAGACGAATCTAAAAGTAATAACGGTATTATTCTACATCTGAAAAAGTAAGTGCTATGCCAACAAACGTTTTTAGGCTTCTTATCCATCCATGATACTCTTCAGGTATAATTCAGTATGTTTCAGCGGGGCAAAGTGCTTCTATGAACGGTTTGTTTGTGACTGGACCTGGTGTTTCAACGGCGGATAAAAAAATATAAGCTGAAAGGCAATTAGGATGGTGGGTTTCCATGGTTTTGAGGATCCGCACATTGTTTTGCGTTGCCTATTGTGTTTGTGGTACTCATGCTTTGGTTGGGAGAATCAGTTTCAGAAAAGGACTCCTCCGATCTTGATGAATCGCAAATTGATATTGCCACCCAAATGCGCTATATTCTCAACGACAGTAATGGCATGTCGGACTCAAGTGAGTCTTTTGTGGATTGTAGAAAAAAAAACTGTTGTTGGAATCGATCTGTAACTTGATTTATTGTGCTTGCATTTTTTCCGGATGATGAAGCTGACTTATTTGGCCGTGACTGTTCGGGTGAGGATCCTGCATGTGTGCCGCATCCTGGGGACTTTCGCAGTTTTGATGAGTCGCGGATTGATATCGCCGCCCAGATGCGCAGTAGTGGTGGTAAGGGGACTCAAGTGGGTCTTTTACAGATTGCTTGAAAGTGGTGTTATCGGGATGAAGTTATACAGGTAATTTATTCTGCTTTCGTTTTTTTTCAGATGATTGAACTGAGGATCCTACTTGCGACTGTTTTGCCAAAACAAATAGATTTTGACTCGGATTTTGCTACTGAGGGTCCAAATGTTTCATCCAAACAGGAAGATTTTTTTATGGAGTTGATTGATGAAGTTTTGGATCGAGTTTGGATTGCTGTGGAGGATGACTATTCAGCGGGAGCTCCTTGTGTTCCTGATACAGATTCGGAGAGCGATGCACCTCGGCGAGATGATTCTGGCCGTGACATTGTTGTTCCTAAGGGTCCCGGTCCAGGGAAGCATCGGGAGCGTTCCTTGCCGATGCTTGACGGTGTTGGTCTTTCTGGTCAAGGTGAATGTATGGAGGGAGCTTCTTCTTGCGTTTCGGATTCCGAAGACGATACATTGAGGGTATTGGAGCCGACTGACTCTGGCCACAGTGACGGCATGATCCGTGAGCGTTCCGGTGCTTGTTCGCAGGTGGAAGGCGCTGTTGACTTGATTTTGGACAGTGTTTTGGATAGGGTTTGGGATTGTGTCGGGCCCCTGAAGCGACGTAGGCAGGCTGAGCTGTCTGAGTGGAGGGTGGATATCGCTAAAAGGCGAAAGCTGCTAAAGTTCCAAAGGAGGCTTCAAGGATCGAGGAGGTTCCAAGGAGGTTTTGGAACTTTAGCAGGACGCTTAACGCCTTGGGTTACATTCCATTTTTCGCTTTTTAGCGTATCTACTTTCCGTTCAGATGGCTTGGCTTGCTTGCGTCGCTTCAGGGATTTGACGGAATCCCAAACTTTGTCCGAAACATTGTCTAGAATTGGGTTAGCAGTGTCTTCTGCTTGTGGGCAGGCGCCGGAGCATTCGCGGATCATGCCGTCATTGTGGCTGGAGTCGGTTGGTTCTGATACTTTTAATGTATCGTCTTCGGAGTCTGGAACGTGGGAGGAGGCTCTTTCTGTGCATTCGCCTTGACCAGAGGGACTGGCATTGTCGGGTGTCGGCAGGGAGCGTTCCTGGTGTTTCCTTGGACTGGGACTTTCAGGAATGATGGTGTCGTGGCCGGAGTCATTTCGCTGAGGTGCGTCGTTCTCTGGGTCTGTGTCGGGAGCGCAGGGAGCTCCCGCTGAATGGTCATCTTCTGCAGCGGTCCAGGCTCGATCTAAAGCTTCATCAATCAGCACCATAAGGGGGTCTTCCTGTTTGGATGAAACATTTGGACTTTCATTGGTGAAGTCTGGGTCGAAATCTATTTGTTTTGGTGAAATAGTCGTGGGTGGGATCTTCAGTTTAATCATTTCAGGAAACCGAAGGAGGAATAAATTGCCTGTTGGCTTTGTCCTAGTAACGTTGTTTTTGAGTGGTCTGTAAAAGACTTGCTTGAGTCTTCTTACTATTATGATTGTGCATTTGGGCGGCGATATCAATTTGCGATTCATCGGAATTGCGAGGGTCCTTGGGATGTGGCACATGTGTGGGATCTTCATCTGAATGGTTACTGCCGGGTGGGTCAGTTTCATTATCTGGAAAGAATTTAAGCATGATGAACTGAGTTACCGATTGATCCTAACAACGGTTTTTTTTAGTAGTCCACAAGGGACTTGCTTGAGTCTGGCATGCTATTGTTGTCGTTGACAATATAGCGCATTTGAGTCATTTTCTGAAATTGTTTTTTTTTTTAATTGGAGTGTGAGTATCACAAGCACAATAGGTAGTAACGTGGGACAGTGTGCGGATCTTCAAGGCCATGGAAGCTTACCATCTTCATTGTTTTGCATGTAACAGCTTACATTTTTTTCAATTGCCTTTGAAGCACTGGGTCTAATCATGGACAAGCTGTTCATGGAGACACTTTGCCCCGCTGAAACGTAAAAAATAATCAATATTATTTAATCAAAAGTACTAATCACAACGACCTTTTTATTATTTTTATCGTAAGAATCACTCAAAGTCGCGAAGTCTCATTAATCGTCAGTGCTAAAACCTGATAAGTTCGCATAAAACAACAACAATTATTTTCATAGTCAGTGCTAAAACCCGATAAGATCAAATAAAACAACAACAATGCTTTTCATAGTCAGTGCTAAAAACCGATAAGTTCAATAAAACAACAACTATGCTTTTCATGGTAACGGTTAGTTACAAATAGCTTACATTAATTGCTACTTGAACTCATTACTATAAACACGGTGTGTAAAATATGACAATTCTACGTTTATTCTAGGTTAGAAAAGTAGATTACCTGTTTCCAGCTTATTACTGCAAGCTAGGTAGTTGCACTAATTTTCTGCCTCGGTCACCCATCACACAACTTTGAACACAATCATTCACAACCTTCTTTAATACAATACAATACAATTTTAACAGCTATTTTCAATTAAATATGCAACGTCGCAGCGGTGCGCTTGCGTTCGTGACGCTACTTGTCAAGGCTGCGCATGATCATGGGGCCGTCGAAAAACTTATAGGGTTCTTCCCCGGACATATTTGAAAGAAATTTGTTAAAAGCCTCTTGCGAGAATCCGATTACTGGACTTAAATAGTACATTACTACCGAGGCCGGGAAGTGACTGGTTGCCGGCCGAATATATGTAGACGGCCGAGCGAAGCGAGGCCGGATAGTATTCGGACGGCAACCCGTCACTTCATGGCCGAGGTATGTATAATGCTTTTCTCAAACATGCAATGAAATGAAACAAAAAAATGTATCTTCTTTCTAAGAAATTATAAGTCAACTACATAACTAAGTCTTTGAAACACAACAAAAGTCAAATACGACACCGACACCTAATTTTTTTTAAGATTGACCTGTTTGAAAGTTGCTAATTTTTAATTTAAAAAAGCGGTATTAGACGACGCGGTCGGTTGGGTCCAATTAATCGCATGCAGTGTTCGGGGCGGACGGATCGCGCCGTATAATACTGCTTCTTAAATATTATTTTGAGTAGTTATTGTACATTTATTTTAAATGATATAATTTGAATACCTAATTATAACTGCAAAAAATTGCCAATCATTTTTTTTATACTAATATTACTTACAGATAATTATTGGCTAAAAGCCAAGATGCTAGGTCACAACCCTATGTCAAATGAAAATTAAAAAAGAGGTACTTGCCGGCCTAGGCCGGCAACGAGGTACTTCCCGGCCACTTTTTAGGCACGTAACTACAACATTTCATTGCATGTTTGAGAAAATAATATTTTATTAGAGAATTGTTAATAAGTACTATAAGTTTATTTGTTGGGTCCTCTTTGAATAAATTTGTATGTGCAATAAATGATATCGTAAAAGTAGAATCCAACAAATGCTTTTAACGTATTCTAATTCGTAATAAAATCCTTTAAAGTTTGCAATCGTAATGAGGTGAGACCGGGTAAGTAACAGTAACTGGTTCTACATTGTGTGTTTAGTTTGATTAGGTGTAAATATCTCGGCACTAAATACCAATAAATATACATTATGTGATTCTTCCATTAAGTAATAAATAAAAATTAAGTCTTAAATGTAGTTGTAGTATTTAGTTTTGAATTAATAGTTGAAATCAAGTACTTATTGGGTTATTTACTCGGCATATTTCCGTGATACATGGAAAATCAGCTTATCTGATATTACCATTAGATTGACCGATACTGAATCATTCTAAAGCTGTTTCTACTTTAAAATCTCACTTTTTGTCACTTATCGGGTTTCACCAGGCAACCCTCGATATATCAGAGCGGCCACATCGCTCTATTCATACACTCTAACGCCATGACAATAGAGGACATTTAACAAACATTGTTTTTTCATGCCTAACCACTCAATACTTAGGTATAATACAATTAGAATAAACGAGTATAATGTACATGCTAAAAATAAAATTGGGTTTTAAAATATTTTTTGTAATGGCTTACTGCTTAACCCTGGGCGTTTCTTCCTCTTAATATCTTATTTAATACCAATTTTTAGGTTTATGTAGATTTTAGATCTAGTTTTTAATTTTTTTTTTACCTAGTTTTAACTTTGATGTAGTAGTTAGCTCGTTGGTAAATAAAAATACCAATGGTTAATTTGGTTAACTTAGGATTCTCGCGAATTTTATTCCAAATTCACTTGTAAGTGTCACAAGATTTACTCTTACATCTGTAGTCAATGACTTCGGTGACTTTCGGTGATACCTGCAGTGCTGTTCATTAAATTTATTGTTATCATAAAACCAAATTCATCGAGCACGATGCAATAAATAATAGATAAAACGCAAACATTTTAATGCACGCACATCGTGAGAAGTGAAACGTTTAACGCGTAACTTCCATTACTGTAACAAAACAACGTTATTACATCGAAGCAACCGGCGACTGCCACCCATGACGAATTCCGAACTCCCAGTCATAAAAATGACCCACAACAATGCATTATTTACCATTATATATCGGCAACGCGACAGAACAACTAATTACAAACACAAACATCAGAAAACGTAGGTGTAAAAGGTAAGGTTGGGCTGCAGAGTTGTTTGACGGTATCTCCGAAAAACTACCTCCGAGTGCAACAATCAAATTGTGTGAACCAATATTGACCCTTGCGTAAGCTCGGCTTTCCCACGGGGTCCTGACGTTCTTCTCAGAGAAATAAAACTACGGTTGTCGAATATAACACTACAGGGCGCCTGCCCTCTTACACAAACAAATTGAAGCACAAATATTGATACTGATTATTCAGTTACTCGAGGTAACCCTTGGACTACAATGGCGGCTTTTAGGCCACAAAAGACGTGGTAATTGGATTGGATTTTTGTGTAATCGTTGTTCACTTTTGATCCTTGTCTAACGACTTTACAAACTACGCTCAGCCAAAGTCAAAGCCGTAGCTCATTCTGACAACAGACAGTGTTGAGTTTGAGTGGCTACTACATCTTTATAATGGTGTCAACATAATGATGCTCGTAAGAAATATGTAGTATCTCATTGCGAGACGAAATCTGCCGCAGCATTTAGTCTATCCTTAGATTTATGAATGCATTACACTTGATGCTAGTATTAAGTGTAATTATCACAAATCATAATGTTTGGTTTGTATTTACACATTTGCTCAGTCAAGGAGTGATATTTTGTGAATGAGACGCTCGAGTATTTGCAAACTAATTCCAATTCATTGCGTTTCGTAATACAATCGGAAATTTTGCCAGCGTTTTCCAAATAATCCAACAGATTATTGGATTGTAAACTTAATTTTAATGGATATAAAGTTAGAATCATATATTTTGATGCAGTATTTAGCATTACGAGAGAAGTTATGTGCGCTCCTGCTGCGTTGTTTGTTAGGGTTGTCAGCGAAATCATTTGAATTGATCAGAATATGGTAAGAAGCAGGCGTTTCTGTAAGTGTTAGTGCTTATTGAAACAGCGGGTTGCTTGTTTAGACAAGGACCTCATTAATATTGTCTAACCTTTTTTACTACCTGGTTTGAGTTAATGCCGTATTGGCCCGGTCTAGATTGAGAATTCATTGGTCGACATAAGTAACAATTAGCTCTAGATACCAATGTTATGGCGGCCAATTCCGACCACAAACATTAATTGAATAATTGACACTTACATCGGAACACAATAAAACTCATTTTTGTGTCTACATACTTAGTTAATATATGTAAATACATATCATGTTCTTACTTTTAACCTTAATTATTGCTATTATTTGAATTACTGGTATATGCTGTACGTCCGCACTCTAGTTATTTGCTATAAAGTCAAATAAGCTTTAAAGTCTTTGTTTTTTTTTTCAGATACGTCTCACACGCTTGACCGCTTAAGGAGTTCAAAATTGTCAAGGTATGTGACACTAATATCCAATCCAAATCCAATGAAAATTATATCTCACTTAATAGCCATCAGCCAAGATGAATCATATCAGATATATTTGAAAGCTATTAAATAAATATCAGATATAAGCTGGTAGTTCTACAGACAAGTCGAAATTAACTAATGTTTCATTATGAAACAAAGACGGTATATGTGGCTATACCACTTTTGAATGCTACTCCAGCGGAGTCGCAAGCGCGTTATCACTGATTCACAACATTGACAATGCATAACAAATACAGGGATCTCTGTAGCATTGCTCTGGCAGGTTGCTTAGCAAGATGCAAGAACTTCTTCCCAAATGACACCTGGGGGGTTACCATGACGTACTAATAATTCAGTTTAGGTCGAGAGAAAGAATATCTCTGTCCCTTTCCCTGAATGGTAACCCCCTTGAGATTTATTCGAGTGAAAAAAAATTGTCAAGTATAAGTAGGAAAACGAACAGGTATCTCATGGTGGGCCAGTTTTTATCGTTTATCACGCTACGCGTCACTTTCGCACTTACAGATTTCTTAATTAACGTGACAACACTACAATTAGCTGTCACTGGATCACCATAAGCCTACAGGTTTTGTATAACTTTAATACCTTTATAATAGTTACCGTAAATACACGTACCTGCTGCTGCTCAGTGTGAAATAATAATATGAAAAACTTGCAGTTAATTCCTATCTATTGGATCTTATAGATGCAAAATGACATTCAACAATTGCTTTGTTACTGCTATCGCTATTTGTTTGACATTTAGAACGGTTAATAATGACATTTTGATGAACATAAATCTCTTTGTGTTCAATAAAACTGATTTAAAAGCCATAAAAATCTGTTTAGATATTGTGTTTCGTATTTGAAACCGTTAATATTTGCAATTGGTTGATGAAGAATTGGCATGTCTCGCCATATAAATCACACTTCAGATGCATGCCTCTTTTTCAGTTCAAACCATTGCTAGACGTAGGTTTTAGTAATGCAAAGTAATTTCAAGCTAGTGACGACCACAAAAGTATACCAACTGGGTTAGCAATTGACAGTTGTGACAGAGATGGTTTAAGCACAGATCAAAGAATACTAGTAAGGTTTAAGTCATGTGGTTGTGGAGTACCAGGAATAGCAGTTGTGACATAATAGTTGAAGTCATACCATATAGATATATTGCATGCTGAATTGTCTTGTATAGAAAAAACATGATATTTTCTATAAAACATAATTAATAATTATGGAAATTTGGTTAATAATAAGGCCTTGACTAATTACTTCAGCTGTTTGCGGTAATATTAAAAATATATGCTGTATGTTGTCATTGTTGTCAACTATAAATAAGGCATTACTGTTCATTTATCATTGCTCTAATTTACACATTAGATAAGTTTCTTTTTCATAAACCATTAAATGCAGCTTCCTTAGGTTGTTTCGGGGATGTAGGTATAAGTACCCTACCCACTACAATACGTCTACATAATAATATATTATTAAATAAGGGTACCTATATTATATCATTACATAGCCTACCTCTACTACTAAATACCGTCTACATAGTTATTTATATTAATAGCATATCGCACCAGTTTCTTTCACACTTCCTAATTGTTTCATGCCTACTTTGCAAGATTTATAATCAAAAGTGACATCTTTTAAGTCTTGGACGCCTCAATTATCTTCATACTGAGCGTGACCGCTCGAAGACAAATGACATACTATCCGATAATCAAAATGTAATAATTTCACAGCCCGGCTGTTGGAAATTCGACTTTAATAAGGATACAAAAAGTAGACATCCAAACGTTCAATTAATTCAAGTAAGCTATTTTACCTTTGAGTGAGTGAAATGACTAGTCACACGCGTCCGCGTTAATACATCATTCTTTTGTTTTCACCGGATCCATTACTGAATAATGAAAACTGACAGACACCGTACTGCTATTGCTTTAAGGTTTAATTTTACCGAGTTCTCACATCTGCTAAATTCGGTTTAGATGGGCTTTCGTTACTTTTCAATTTAGATGTAAAGACAATGTCAACGTCACTCACAGTTGTGACGATCGTGTCACTCGTCTCAGATGAATTGTTCATTCACAAAAAGTGGTGTTAACATGACAGGCGCTTTAGTCTCGTTTCATTTGATGTCCCAATCCCAAAATAGCTAATGAATTGTCGTTTGATCACTCTCCATAATTTGTCAAATCCTTTGAAGTGAGTAGCTTAGATTTATGAAGCAAGCAATACTCATAATACCTAACGACTTTTGTTAGCCTTAATACATCTTTAAGTTCAAACGACGGTTTTAGATACTATTAGATTCGCCTCAAATAGTGGCACTGACCCATTTTCTTACAGGTTAGCTATTTCAAAGTTTAGATTTTATTTAGCTGTTATTTCTTTATATGTATATTCAGTTACTGAGATTCTGCACAAAGTCCACATCAAATAACACCAGAATCAGAATTTTCGCTGTACAGTCGACGTAAAAGATATCAACTACAGCGTAATGCCAAAAATATATTTACAAGACCTTAATATCAAGGCAATGAAGTCGTGTAAATATATTTTTGGCACTTGGGCCGTAATGATATCTTTGACGTCGACTGTACATTAGCCATTATACTAAAATGACAAAATTATCAATCGCATCTGAACTGGGTGCGTAGCCAAGTTGTCAATTGTTAATTCTCAAGGTGCATTTAGACCAAACGAGCATTCGCTCATTCTATTCCCCAACTCTACGAAATTCGTTCGTTACACAAAATGTGATTCGTCGAAATTCGTTGATTTCGTATAGTGGGGGATAGAATGAGCGAATGCTCGTTTGGTCTAAATGCACCTTTAGTCGCGAACCGGAACTGTTTTAATCGCACTAATATTTAAAAAAGAGTGACAGATAGAAAAAACTATTATACGCTACAGAGCGTAAGAGATCGGCATCTTGGCTAAGCATTCTGTGTTTATGTTTACATTCTTATCTTATTAGAATTTTCTTTAGTAAACCTAATTGCAGAAACATAAAATCTACCTTCACTTTTTCTTAACACCACTACAAATGCAATTCTGAGCTCTCGATACAGATGTAGACCTACTGCAAAATCCTTTCTCGTCGGTTTTTCACGGAAACGCCCGAATTGATCTCCCTGTCTCAATTAGCTTCAGTGCAATGTAGGTATACTGAGGTTCATTGTGACAGCAATATGAATTCGGATGTTTCCGTGAAGAGCCGAAGTGAAAGGATTTTATACTACATCTGTACATCATCTATACCAGCAGGCCTATCCAAGATGCCATTCTGCAATCGTATACGAAAAGCGATAAGCCACGTGACCATAATAATGTATGGAAATGGTCACGTGACTTTTCGTACGAATCTGTCATTTTCATTCATTTATT
The DNA here is from genome assembly GCA_025490895.1 of Thaumatotibia leucotreta. Taxonomy (NCBI): domain Eukaryota; kingdom Metazoa; phylum Arthropoda; class Insecta; order Lepidoptera; family Tortricidae; genus Thaumatotibia; species Thaumatotibia leucotreta. Next base: position 19,976 of record JALPQI010010952.1, read on the forward strand.
ACGTATCGCTTATCGTATGGGTAAATCCACAAGACTGTAACGAGAGTTACCAATTCTTTTGTATGTCCTCATATCAATTAAGTACATTTAAGGGTCCATATATCTACCTACAGGGCTAGGCTAGACGTACGGAAACTCTACTTTGATTTGATTAATTAATTTTAAAACATACGAAAGAATTGGTAACTCTCGTTACAGTCTTGTGGATTTACCCGCCTGCTAATTTGCAATCCTTATAAGGAACCGTCTATGGCTAATTGACGCGACGAGATTTTTGCGAAATCATAAATGACACATGTGGTTCAGAATTGTATGATTCTCATGACATTTTGGAAGCAAATGGTGTGAGAAATAATGGCTTTTGATTGATTGACTAGACACGATTTATGATACATTTGATAGAATCATAAGTTGTGATTTAAATGATTTGTCAGTGATACCTATGAGTAATAAGTATTTACAAATTACTTGTTATGTCGTTAACGTCAACTAGGTACCCAAGCTTTTGAACTAATGTCAACTCGGTCTAGAGAGCATCTTTTCGTCAAAATGATTTGTATTGTATTGTTTATATTTTAGACTTCTGTCCAGTTATAACAATATTGTATACCTACGTATTATTATACATTTGCCAATTTTTAATGAGACTAATCATTAAATAGTATATAATAAAGTCACTTTTTCTGTCCCTATGTCCCTTTGTACGCTTAAATCTTTAAAACTACGCAACGGATTTTGATGAATTTTTTTTTAAGAGGTAGAGTAATTCAAGAGGAAGTTTTTTATGTAGGTATAGTACCCCGGGGCGGGTCGCTAGTTAATAATAAGGTAAAGAAAAGTCAAGTGCAAAAATAATTATCGAAAGAATCCGCTCATAAATATGTTACGACGTTCTTACTCGTGTTACACAGAATTAGAGTGCACTGGGTAGTTTCACAAAAATAAGTATTTTTGAACATTTTTATGTACACCTTATTTTGTCTTTGACTGTACAAGGTTCACAGTCGACGGATACATCAAAAGTCAACCAACCCAACCTATCAACTATTATCAATTTTGTTACACAGAATAAAAGAACCAAAAAAAGTTGTGTCTTAACCATAAAGAAAAGTCGTTATCAACAATCTAAGATGTCCATAAATTTAAACACAAGTGTGCGAATTTGTGACGTCAACATTTCTTCAAGTTTAACGCTCCTATTGAAGAGAATTGGTCATAATGTTTCCTCTGCTCTCACTTAATTAAACAACATTATTTCTGCTGTTGAAAATCTGTTTTCCTCACATTTTGATCCTTATAGCTATGCAGCATAAGTTTGCTAGTGAATGTTGTGGTGGCACATTTTGTTTGTACTTTCATTACCTAGTTCACTGTCACTCAGTTGACGTTTGTGACAATGGCGGACATCAATTGCCAATGTCACTGTTGAGACTAGGTACATTGTTTATCGTTGTTTATGTCATTTAGACTCTCTCTAGACATAGTACTGGTTACTGGTTGGCTTGAAGTTAAGCACGGTTCTTAGTAATATTCTGCATTCATTTCTTGCATAGAAAATATAGGGTACTTTAAATAGATAAAACTATAATATTAATTTATATCTAAGCTTTATTGCACAAAATACAAAAAAAAATGAAGGCGGACTTAATGCCTAATGGCATTCTCTACCAGTCAACCATAAGGCCAAACAGAAGACGAATAAAAAGGTGCAAAAGGAGACAAAAGCAAAGACAATATTATTATATTATAACTAAACTTAACTATATTAAGTGTACTCTAACATTCAATCGAAATGTTCGATAGGTACTTAATTATAATTTTAACGTTCAACATGACCCACATAGTATTTTTCATCTCTCGTGTCCGAAAAATTTAAATTTTCATTAATAGAAGCCAGATGGAAATTAGCGTTTCCAGGTTCATAGGTGGGAGGTTTGGTATATAGGTAAACTTAATTTATTTGCACAGATTTATTCAATTTATCTCGATTTTTATTTTCCTCTGAGTCGAATAGTTGGCTTGAACATGATTGGTGCGCCAGGTAGACATTTTGTCTTTTTAAGACAAAATGTCTATCTGGCGACGACATACTGTATCTCGCAGTTTTATTTAGCTTACCCAGTTTGTTTTCTTGGATCAAATTTGGTACTAATTATATTAATAAAAGAAGGACATAGCGAAGCAACATCCTGTACAAGTGTACAGTGTACCTACTGAAAAGTAGAATGTTTACCACGGGCGAAAGCACCGACTTCACCCTCAAACTATTCGCGAACTCTCTTCGTTCGAGCGCGAAAATATGAAATGGGTAATAATTTATTATGTTCTTAAGTACCAGTGCATGAATTATTTTTTTTTATAAATTAGGTAACGCATTTTGCAGTCAACCGTACATTACCTACTCGCATTGTTATATCACACATGTGGATATGTATTATTCAATTTTAATCCCACGTTATTCTAATAAAATACAGTAAACGATTACAAATGTGGCGCCTTGTTATGAATAAAAAGCAATATACATCGTTTACATAGTCTCCACAGTACTATTGTAATAATAAAACGCCCTAAGAACCTACGAAATTCCTGCATAGTTGCACCCATTTCCATTGAATAGGGGCATACTAATAAACGTGATTTTAAACGGATAACCATCGCCTGCGCAATTATGCCCTACAATGTAAAAGGGCATATGTGTACATGCACTTTATATGGAGAATATGCCTTTCAAATATTGAACAGTTAGGATTACAGCGTAATTGCTCCAGTAAACTAAGCCCAGAATCGCTGTGTGTCGACAATTTAAACGTTAAAAGCTGATTTTTATCAGCTGATGAGGTATTTAGTTGGTAAATGTGTGATTTTTGATGTTTGCCATTAAGATATTCGGTAGGTAATCGCATTATCTTCTTTTAAACAGATTTATAAAAGAGCTTCTTAATACGACTGAATGTTTTTTTGTTGTAGACGAGTTGTCTTGACGAGTAACATACGCATATTACGCATACCTACAACAAAAAAACTTTTTTTAATCGGTTCACCGATTAAAAAGATAATCGAACCGGTATAACCCCGAGATGGATTCGTTGGCACCAAATCGGAATCTATGAGAAATCGGTTGAAGTCGCTTTTTTATTTGGTGATTATTATAGCTGCATCGCACATGCCAGTACAGTGATACACCTCATGTATAAGTACATCTACAATTCTACACCTCAAGCAGCAATTAATAACATTTTTAGGAAAAAAATACTTGTCCATTAATTTTTCCGTAAAAACAGGTTAGCCTATGACACTTTATTAATTATTTTCGGCGTGTGGCCTGTATTATTAATAATCGATATTACTCTTGCGCAGACTTCATCACGCTTGTTAATTTAAACATTACATAATTGAGAGCGATTATGTTAAGACATCACTTCGATAACGTGTTTTTATTTTTTTTTATTGATTTGTACTTGGGTAGTTGCATTAATTGCCACGATTGGCATGCCGGTTGGCGATCGCAGTGTCTCCACCGCACTTTAAGGATGCTGCTGCCCATCCCCCGGTGGTCTTGGTCGTAGTTTTCAGACATACCCGGGTCAAGTGTATGATCAGTGACACCTTTAATCCCTTAGTCGACTCCTACGACACCCACGGAAAGAGTTGGGGTGGTGACAAATGTATTCTTACTGCCGTCACCACACGGCAATATAGGTTCGTAACTGCATGAGCTACCTATGCACATCAAATCACGTTTAAAATTAATTTACGAAATGTGGAAAATTAAGCCTTACCTAATAGATACTTTAAACCCTTTGGCTCCAATCAAAGCAAATTATTCATTAATTAATAACCAAGAAGTCTTTAGTAGAAAACTAATTTAGAAATGTAAATTTTATTGTCCATTTGACGTGTTTATTGCGTAATAACGAGTACATTAGATTTGCTAAAAGGGCATGTGCCAACTGAGGGGTTTAATTCCAAAAGGGCTTATTATTGTTACGGTTTGAATACAAACCAAGTTTTTTTTTAAATACACTACTAATCTACCAATCATCGAGTTACTTTACTAGCTTGATTCGCTATAAAATTACGGTCTGCCGACATGCTTTCGGTAGCCGAGTGACGAATATATGGGTCGTGGCTTGGAAATCTGAGGAACAACATTTTTATTGAATATGACAAGTACAAATATTTTCAAATCAGGTTTAAGAGGCTCTCGGTGCATTAAATTATTAGTTGATTATAGGGTTTAGAAAAAGATATGTCTGATTACGAATTAAAAATTACCATGTATATGATACGAGTACCTAATAATTGAGCCGAATCCATATAATTTCGTGCGACATTATAGTGTCTAGCCTTATTGTAGGGCTCATTATATTTAAAATACATTTGAAAAAGATGACGTCCTTAGTAAATTTTGTTGTCCTAATAATACGAGGCTTAAATGAGGAAAAGAGTACATTATTAGAGTCTGTATTGTACTCGCCCGTGCAAGGCAAACGCGCCCTCTTCTATTCTATTGTTTTTAATAAAACAAACTACTATCAATGAATGCTGAAGTACATTGAGAATAAAATCATATATCAACTTAAACACAACTACGGGACAACTGATAGCGGCACTTAGTCGACGCTCAGCGCCATCTGTTGACAGGCAGACGTACTAACGTAGTGGTTTAACTTTTTAACCGCCGTAGTCTGATATATCAAACAATCAATATCCAGCTCACCTCGCCAGAGTCCGATTGGGTTTTTATGACGTAAAAACTTAGTCCCATCAAATGTAAGCTATTATCTGCGTGGTGTAATTTTATATTAGTGACGAAACGGGCACGCACAATGAAAAATTCACGGCGGTTAAAAGGTTAACTAGGAAGCATAAACAAGTCTCTCGGATTCTTTGCTGACACGTTGCATTGTATTGTAAGTACTATGTGTACTGGTGTAGGTATTATACTTTTACTTATCCATCCCGCACGGAGCGCACGCAACCACATATTATTCAATTTCACTCTTATTTTTATGTCGGCACCCGATAAAAACAAATCGGTTTATTACCGACCGGGGGCGACGACATAATTTATCGGCCGACCACCGGCCGCGTCAAATATTATATCGGCTATTTTTGTGCTGACTATATCATGTTATATTTAAGCCACCGTGACTTTGGATTTATGTAGGGTTGCATGCGAAAAGTAGGCTATAAACCACCAATAAAATAACATAATTTTTCATGGAATCAAAATTATTAAATATAGGGCAATTATAAAAAGTGTATCGAAGAGTTTTATATGCTAGACTTCATTCTTTAGATATGCAACACCTAATACGTAATAACTATGATGTATGTAAGTATAATATTATACACTCGTGTGTCAACAAATACGTTGTAAATTGTAATAGCGGAAATTATTCCATTAATAAAATGTTGTCTAGAAAATGTATTTTTTTTAACGTTAAGACCGGTATTAAGATGATTTATAGAGCTTTGCTATAAAGAGTCTATTAGTATTTTAGAAGGACCAAATTGTGCTCCAGAACTGACAGAACGGATGTGGATAGGAAGTCCACTAAGCTCAAGTAGAATCCTACACAAAATAATAAAAGCTTCAAAGACGATGCATGTCACGGGTTCTGCAGTAAGTAAGTATTTATAACAAACTCCCAACAAGTACAACCGTAACTGTAAGCTAGCAGCCTTTAAAATGCAGCTAAAAGAATGGTTAACTATTAAATGTTTATCAAGTAATAAGAAAATTTTAATGCAAATTATAATGCAAATTAAATTATCCAGGTGTAAGTTGTGACTTGTCATTTTTATTACTAATAAATAATGTCTATATCGAAATGAACAGGGCATGTCTGCCAAATGCACCCGGATCGATGGTCACTGACTTGACCTACTAATTATGCGTATCGACGCATTGGGAGGTAAATGCCAATTAGGATCGCCACGCAGGGCAAGCGGGTTAGCGATCGCAAGGATGCTGCTGTCCATAGAGGAATACTCATTGACACTTCAAACCCTTAGTCGACTCTTACAACACTCACGGGAAGAGTTGGAGTGGTGACTAAAGTATTCTTACTGCCGTCATCACGCGGCTGTCATTCAAGTAAACAAGAAATAGGACTCATAAGCCAAAACCAAAACTGATAATTTGATAATGATACTGTTACGTTCGTGGGGTGGGTTTTCTATAGAAAATGTATAAATAAGCCACTAATTAAAACTGATACTTTAATTACTAAATAAAAGAACAAACACTAAGCTACAACACTAATCACACACTTAACTCGTCACACTGGTTTACTTTTACACTCTCAAACTCGCCGATAGAATAGCAGTCTTCGCTCTTAATGTTATCTCTTCGCTATCTCAAGTGAAAACTACTACCTCGGCCGGGGCATGCTGGGTTTTTATACAAGCCACTCAAATCTACAAAGTTCGAGATGACTCTAGAAAGTTCCCGAGTTAGGTCGGTCCGTGTGGACTGTGCGCGAACATTCTAGAGTATCGCTGTCTCTTTCTACAGGTTTCTCTTTCACACCCGTCCAGAATGTTCTCTCTATAGCTGTCTCGTTCACATCCTTCCAGAACATTCTCTCGTGCTGTCTCTATCTAATAGTGCTTTCTCTTTCACTCCTATGGAAATTTAGCTATATACCGATTTGTACTTTTTATCATGCCACCGGCGTAACAATACCTTCGTGCGCGAGCCCGACTCGCACTTGGCCGATTCGATTTTTATTAATATCCTTATTTATTACCACAGCGAAATATAATTATCCGTCAGATGTGAATTTGATTCGCACTCTAAGGATTATATACCAAAATATTATATTAGAGTAAATATTTATTTTTCTTGTTTGCGGTTTTCAAAAACGATGACTGATCAACTGAACTCTAGAGGGTTCTACGCATGGGCTACGTTACAGCAACTGGTGTACTATCAGGGTCGCGTTTTATAAAGTTAGGTAAATTTTACAATTTCGCTGTTTGCCTCTCTAACGCACGCACATATTGGTTAGAAAGAGAGGCAAACAGCAAAATTGCAAATTGTAACTTCATAAAACGCGACCCAGGGATTCGACGTTTTTCCATACAAAAAAGTGATTAAGAATTATAACTATCATGCGATTCGAACATATTAAAATTGCAATCACGTAATTTAAGTCGATGATTGCTCAACATGTTTCAATCTATTAAGATGCCTCTTAGTAACCCGGCACTGGATAATAATTAAAATTGGCGATAATATTTTAAAGTGATGAAGGTTCCAGTGGATACGCAACCCTAAACAGCTTGCGCTTGACAATGGCATTGCTTCTGGGGTCGATTGGTTCACTCACACTCTACATTGTAGTATAGAGGCCATTGCCATGCCACACACAAACCGCGAGCAATTTCCATCTGCACGCCAGTGTTCTAATACTATAACTCATACGCTAAACTACCGACCATAGATCACCCTCTAGATTTAGCATTCGGAACTAATGACTGCACTTTAAACTCATTCTGTTGAGATTTATGACGACTCTGATTAATTTGTCTCGCCGTGGCCAGTTTCTTTCGATTCGGTGTCTGGTAAAATTTTACAATACCCACTGTTGCCATTATTATCATCTTCACCGCTTAAATGGTTAACAGTCCTCAACTTTCCGTTTCTGTAGAAATTTCCTGCCTTGCAAAGGAATCTGCTCTCGCCCGTGGTACAGATTAAAACCTTCAAGAAAAGGGCATACTCGTACTCTCAGCTGAAAGCTCGGCAATTCACTTGTGGCTGCGTTGTAGTCATCAAGTCTTCAGATTCAGACGATGTGACAATTACAACATGCATATAAATAACAAGTAAAAGTTTGTCTTTGTACAATTTCACAGTATTTTTTTTTTGTTAGCTGATATTTGTTGTATGTAAACCCATTGGCATCGACCCGTTGGCACAGAGTTGGGGCCTGATGATGGAATCTTGGAGAAATCGAGGGATCTCTTCAAATGTTATAGGTACATTTATAGCGCTTTTGGAAATTTTCACTAATTTACAAGAATTTGCATAAAGTGTTCACTACGAGTACTACTCAAGTTACCTCGTATGCTCTGTCTAGTAAGAATCAGGAGATCTTTGCTACAGTTATTTTAAATCGTTATAACTCACAAATATTTTCTATTACATACTACGTCCTTAAATAAATCAGTAAGTTCAATAAATTCGTCAATCACTTGCATTTAAAAATAGACCCTGCACCATGAAATGGGAGTTTAAATTTGGAAACGTACTATGGCCGGCGCCCGGACTGTTGACTGATGAGTCGTAGACTTTATTGCGCAGACGTAAGGTCTACCGATTTCCAGTTACAATAAAACAATACCAGGGTTGCCAAGATACTTACGAAAACTTTGACGTTATAACCCTTTGTAAGTATAAATGACATAATCTTGCCTAGAAACAATTTAGCAACACAACGATATTATTAGGGCGGATTTTTATTTTGTAGTAGTTTTTTTATAATTTTCCAATTTTTTTTTTCTACTCCGAATCGCGAGCTCTTTCGATCCTCTTTAGCAGAAAAAAGTGTCCCGAAAATTCCATAATTTTTTTTGTCTTCCACTGAGTTGCGGTCGAAGAAAGTGTATGAAAAATAGTACCTATCTCAATGGATTTTTTTTTTGAGACACATTTTATATCTATCAAGATTGAAAGAGCTCGTGATTCTGAGTAGAAAAAATGTAAAAAAGTCGAATTAGGAAAAAAAAATAAAAAACGACAACAAAATAAAAATCCGCCATTAATATGATTTAAAACAGGATATTTATCACGTCAATTAAAATTATTCAGGACCCGAAATTTCGTCATTGTTGCAAATACCATCTTCACGGAGTAACCGACGCGCTGTGAGTTTTTTTTTTATGTGACGAAGGTAGACAACTGAGCTCTCAGCCCACCTGATGGAAAGCGGGAACTGAGGCCCATGGCCCTGTGACCATTAGCGGCAGGTTAACGGGTAAGACGGTGTTAGCTATCCGGGCGGACCCTGCACGAGGTCCTGGAGGTGGTATTTGTTGTCTACCCACACACCGTAGCGATCTATACCCTCTTTCTAAGTCGCTTGTTTAGCACAGTGTCATGACCACTACCGTTCTTATTCTTACTTTAAACTCGAACACCACTGCTATAGTATTCGCAAAAGCATCGTGCCGGCCGGGTCATAAAACGAGCTGTCAGCAAGGATGCGGCCAAAGTCGATATTGCTTATCGATGTATCGCGCTTGTTGTATGAAACAGTACTATGCATCTGCATTGTAGTAGTTATAAGTAGAATAAATTCTTATGTCTATAAATAAATATATTATTGTTGCAATATAATTAGTATACAAATAAATAATAATTAATATAATGACCTAATTATGTGACGGTGTTTTAAAGAGAGTAGATTATTATAGCGGTAATTATTTTTATTCATTAATTATATTTTAATTTATATATTATTTTTTGCTTTAGCTGTAGCTATATATATATATATATATATTAATTTTTGCTTTAGCTGTAGTTATTTTTTAAAGTTAGTTTTAATAAAATATTTTAAATGTTGTATATTTATAACACTTAAACATAAGTTATGTTACATTACGAAAATCATTATATTTTATTCATATTCTTAAGAATGAGTTTTACCAAGTATTATTATACGATACTTGTAGATAACGCCGTCGATAAAGACCCAAGGACACGGCACACATCCCTACAAGCAGGTAGAAAAGGGGGCGTGGCCGGCCCGATGATTTATGACATGGTCGGCACGATGCTTTTGCGAATACTATAGTAATGACTTTAAATAAAGAAGCATTTTAAGATACAAGAGCGTGCTTCTTGTATGGTCACTTTATTTCGTACTACGATCAGCTGTCATGTAAAAATAATAACGTTAGTTTTCTATCGCCATCTACCTTTTCCCAAAGAGACTACAATTACGTTTGTTGGCTTTGGAACGATAGTCTAATCTCTGCAGTGTTATTCACTAAGGAAACCGCCTTGCTAACAGCAAGACGCTGCGGCAACGTCGAGCCTAAAAATGGTATTCACTTTATGCACTTTAAACGACACTAGCGCTCGGTGACGAATGCGGCGTGAGCTGGAACTACACTGCGTCGAGAGTTACCGCCTACAATTCGACGACGAGCTGTTCTACAGTGAATACCGTTTATTGCAGCGCTGCGCTCTACTCGAAGTGAAGGCTATCTCGTCGTCGAGCTCGTTGACGAAAGCAGCGTCGAATGTGTAAATAAGAGAATAGCATAGCTGGCCTGACAACCCTAGTCACTAACACTTCGCAAAACTTACCGGTCTGATGGCGCGAATCACTCTCAGTTGATGATACGGAAGCCATTCGTTTTGAGATGTTTCTAAGATAAACTGACGATATTTTGATATATTATTGTCAGCTCGTTGAATTGTCAATATATTATTTATGACCGCTGCCCACTTTTCCTGGAGGGTTTTTTTTAATGCGGTAAGTACTTATCAGCTATACGTTTGCAGATGAGGTCCATTATGATGACGTTGCTGCCAGTCAAAACGTTGACGTTATAACCCTTTGTAAGTATAAATGACATAATCTTGCTTCGTTGAATTGTCAATATATAATTTATGACCGCTACCCACTTTTCCTGGAGGGTTTTTTTTAATGCGGTAAGTAGGTACTTATCAGCTACACGTTTGCGGACGAGGTCCATTATGATGACGTTGCTGCCCGTCATCAATCTTCAATAAATGATTGCAAGCATTTTCAGTGACACTTCAATCTGTTAGTCGACTCTTACGACACCCACGGGAACCAAACGTATTCTTTCTGTGCCGTCACCACGTGACCTATTCCAGTTCAAATAAAAAAATACTTCTTACTTTGTAAAAGGCAGTTAACGCCATGAAATATGACGTATTTATAAATTGTTGCACACTCCAATACGTGTACGGTCAGGCTCGTAATTCAATGTACTTGCAGACACTCGTAATCTTTGCGATATGCATCGGGGTGTGGCGCGGCCGATGTATGAGGCGAAAGTATAATCACTTGCTAAAGTAATAAAGGTATGCCTCATTTTAATACTGTGCGATTGACAGGCGGCTGCTCAAAGTCAAATTCAAGTATGTCCATTTTTGCAAATTTTACAGGAGAGCAAAAAAACGTAATTTGTCATTTTCATCGACAAATAAACTCAAAATTAATTCAAATTTATTGTCATGGCGTTTAACACTACAATGTAATTTTTTTGATGATTTTTATTTTTATTGCTCAGTTTAATCACAAATAATAAGAAATGTTTTCAGCTTTGTCGCATACCCACTTTTTGGGAACAACCGTCAACGTAAAAACAAGCAAGTCTGACATGCTTGATTTTAGGTTTGTTGCATTGTACTAAAATGTAGGGGAAAATGAGGCAGTTACGTCTTTTTGCTTTTGTTATAAAACGTATTTTGTCGAATTCTCTAAAACAACTAGATCGAATATGTTCAAAATCATGTTGCGAGTAGATTGCATCATGTCCCATATTTCTGATATTTTTTCATATTTTTTAGACCTGCCGATAAAAAATTAAGGGGTGTAGACACATTTTTTTAGACTTTCTGGACTATTATTTCTGAAAGTATTCCATTAATCAAATTATTGGTAAAGAAACCATAAACTTATTTTAAAAAAACCTATCATATGATGTATTACAAATTAACATTTGGATAAAAAAAAATTTTTGAACTTTAGATACATGTATGGGATGCCCCCCCTTAAAAAAATTTAATTTGCAATTTATATTCAAAACTCAGTAGCAACACACAATATATACCTTGAGCTGAAATTTCATAAACGTACGCTAAACAGTTACAACAGAAACCGCTGTTACATACAGACGGACACACAGGCAGGACGCAAATGACTTCCGCTTTTACTTAAAAATCTTAAAATATACGTATAAACGTCTGATTAGTTTAAAAACCAAACGCTGAAATCAAGCATCTCCAGAGACAATTTGAATTTCAAGTACTTATCTCATTTAGAGATACTGCTTTCCAGCGTGGATCTGGACCAAATGCTTGGTTTTAGCGTAGATGTTGAGGGAAATTGGACAAAGCTGAAAACATTTCTTGTCTATAACTTCAAAAATAAGGGGTTTAGAAGAAAATTTATGATGCAGAAAAATGCGTTTTCGGTTCTTTTTTCAAAATATGCAAAAAAACAAAAACTTAAAAAAATGGACATACTTGACTTCAACTTTGGGCAGCCGAGAGGTGTAATGATTAACCCCTTTATTCTTAAAAGACTTCAAACTTAGCAAGATAAGTATTGTCCCTTTCTGTCTAATCAACACACCTATAAGACCGAAAGGGACAAACAATACTTTTCCGTTTGCTAAATTAGGAGACGTTTATGAATAGGTAAAGTATAATGTATGAACCTAAACAAATCTTGCACTCAAACGAGTAACTATATAGGTATCTACTTAAATGTTGTGTTTCCTTTTTATTGAACTTAAACTACCTATAAATAATTATTAAATAATGTGAATGAGTTCGTACCGCGCAGTACCTAATTCCTTGAAACATGTCGCGCGTACTTAATGACTCACCCCCTTATTCATAAATGTCTCCTAACTTAGCAAACTGCTAAGTTAGGAGATATTTATGAATGAGGGGGTAAATGTATGTGTGCGTAGCTGTTTAGCTAACTTTTATTTTTTTATTTTTGCACTTTTTATATCGTCTTTCTATTAGCATTATCACACTCACTTAAGTGAATAAGGTGTTCCTTTCAATAAAATTTCCAACACGGGAGAGTTGTATACGAGAAAACGGTAACGGTAACCCATTGGAATCGAATTCAGTCGTGATTCTGAGCAGAAAGAACATACCTACATTTTATAAAAAAATAGGTACAGCATTAAGAATTAAGCCCTTTTACGCCACGACGTCGATCAGCGTGCGAGAAAACTATTAGAAAAATAAATACACGTACGAGAAAACTATTTAAATTTTTATCCGGCATATAAGAGGGGAATGTTAGTGGCATTTTTAATGAAAGCCTCAGTAAAATTATAGAACTAACAATTTACTTAGTACTTGTGCATTTAACAGTACAGTCGGTTAAGCCAAGATTTGATCTTGGCTCATTGGTCCCGATGTCTCAATTAAGGCGGCGCGGCCAATTTGTAACAGGAAAATAAAACAAATGCGAATCGCACTCTTGGGTCTTAATTAACGAGTTAGTCTTTAAATTAAGTACTTTAGTTAACGTTCGCAATAATCAAACGAAAAGGGTACATTATTTTTATCTTTTAGATAAAACTGTAGTAAATGAGCATTTCATTTTATTTTGTCCATTTCCGTAATTTTGAATTTATGGGTAATTTTTGGGTTGTTTCTGCTCAGAATCACAAGCTCTTTGGATCCCAAAAGGAAAAATTTAATATTCTTATGCGTATAGATGTGTAATGTAGTTGTAAGTATATTTGACATGTGTTATTATTAACATTAAAGAATTTGAATTGAATTGAATTTAATTGAATCGCCCATGCTCCTCTTTTGTTACCGCCATACAAAGTGTATTAAAAATGGTAAGAAAATTGGAAATAAAATCATTGGGATCAAAACGCTAGTGGTTCTATGTAAAACTACCCCAAAGTTTACACATGAATTAAAAATTATGAAAAAGGACAAAATAAAAAGTAATGCTTAAATATTCTTTGTAGGAATTGTAGGTAGGTAATAGATATGCTAAAAATGGATGAAGTTTGTGAGGTATTTCTTCAGAAGATGTCATTTATCACCAACTTAAAACCATAAGTTCGCAATTTCGCATACATTTTTAGCTTTAATTGATATTTATTAGTAGTAACGTAAAATTTAATTATGTCTGCGAACGTGTTTCACCTTTGTCAAAATCGTCAAATGCTCTGGAAAGTCAGCAATATTTATTCCACACAATCCCAAGTTCTCGGTCATTAAATTTATCTATAGGTATTTATGCGAAGCTAGAGACTTTTATGAATAAGGGGTACTTAAAGACAACAACAGTTATACTCGTCATTTCTGTTCGAGAATAGTACATTACGACACAAGCGCAAAAAACATGAAATTCGAAACGAGTGACGATTTTCCTTTTTGCACGTGTCTCGTACGACGTTTTTTAGTACAGATGGCCCTCCGAAGTTTTGGACCTGACGTAAAATGACCCACTTCTCGCACTAGAGCCTAAAAAAGGCACCATTTGTATAGTTCGAGAAATATAAATTGAATGTTTATTTTTACTATAATGTAGGTAGAAAGTTACAAATTTATATTTCACGAACTATACTAAAAAGGTATGTTTTTAGTATAGGTAGTATAGCTAGGTCCTCTAGCTTCGTAGGCAACATACTAATTAGAGTTACATTCTAACGCTAGAGTTTTGTAATCCTAAGGTTTCTTTGATGGCGTTTGTTTATTTTTATTACTCTATAAATCAGCTTTCTTCCTGAAGGGATTTACACTTCAGTGCAATTAAAGAAATACATACTTATCTATATTTTAGTTGTAGGTATATGCAATCGTCTCCATAAATATTGAAATGAACAAGGTGGCCATAAATATAATAGAACACAATTGTGAACTGTATAGTCAAACGTCACGGGACATGTTTCACATGTTTCGGTAAATTATAGTCAGTTAATATTGACTTCTTCCATTGTGATCCTCGTTTGTGGGCGTTTTCACGATAAAGGTATAAACGCAGCTTTTCATAGGGACTGTGTTTCACGAGGTCTCTTTATCTCTAGAACTAAAAAGCATTTTCCGTTTTATTTTTAAAAATTTCACCACTTTTTATAACCATTGCACATTGTTTGTGATTTGTATAGGAAGCAACAGATTGAGAATTTATGTGACAGACTAATATTTATATTATTTATGATAGTACTTTTTTTTTATATCGGCACAACAAAGTGGCTCCACTCCTGATTGTAAGTGAAAAGTGGAGCCCAAATCGTGGCGGCAACGACCAGGAGACCAGCAGTAACTTTGCGGATACTGCAGCAGTAGGTATTATTTTTTAGGTGTTCTACTTTTTTCCTTCCGTTTTATCACATGAAAACTGGTGGAAATCGAATGGCAATATCAAATAGCATAACAAAAGCTTATAATGTTAGGTTGTTAGGACTTATATTATATTAATTGGCTTCAAGTGTGTAAAAATTGCCTTTCCGTGTAGCTTGTCCGAACCGAATGACTAAGCTTTTGCTATGAAGGTGGGTAAATAACTTATTTTACAATCTTTTTTATTGGTTTGTTACGTTCGTACCACAGACCTATAAACGTATAGAAACGGGTTGGTAAAAATAAATATAAAAAAGGTTTTTTTTATCCGTCGTGTATTTTCTAAACTGTATTATTTATAGGCATAAATTAATCGAACTAACCTAGCCTAAATATATAAGATAGGCCCTTGTGGCATTGTACCGAGGATGCTGGTGGCATTTCCTCTCTGTATCGCGATACTGATGCGTTGTGCGAGGAAGTCGCCAGCTCTTTGGTCTTTAGTACGTCTACCTACCAGTTTCGCGATTTCAGCAAACAATTTGCGTGCGCTGGGGCCCCATGAACCTAAAACTTCTACGCCTTAATAGCTCGAATTAACTATACTTGTATTAACTAATATGCCTGAAAAAATCATCATCATCATCATCATATCAGCCGAAAGACGACCACTGCTGGACATAGGCCTCCCCCGAAGATTGCCACAATGACCGGTCCTGCGCCACCCGTATCCTGCGGACTCCTGCGACCTTCACCAGGTCATCGGTCCACCTTGTGGGGTGCCTACCCACGCTACGCCTTCCGGTACGTGGCCGCCACTCAAGAACCTTCCCGCCCCAACAGCCATCGGTACTACGCGCAATGTGCCCCGCCTGCAAAAATATTTTACACCAAAAAGAATCGTACCTATCATCTTTAATAATAAAATCGAGATTAGCGGCTTTCGTTGTACAAGGTATAGTTCGAGTAATATAAATTGAATGTTTATTTTTACTATAATGTAGGTAGAAAGTTACCAATTTATATTTCACGAACTATATTAATTCTGGTAAATTTACCTACATTTCTAAGAAACGTTACGATTTTAACGGTTTATGTACTTGGGTAAAATTACCGTTTCCTTTTCGAAACGCCATGTCACCTTTCTATCCCATCGTAACTAGCATATCTAATGGCATCTGCATCGAATCCTGCCAGTTACATGACAGCAGGACATGTATAAGCTTTGGTTATCCGACAACCAAATTGTATATGTGTCAGGACCAGCGGTACATGGTCTCTAATCTGGAACAACAGCACGTGTTTGAAGAGCACTCTTATATTGGATAACTTACGAAAGTATCTCGGGAAGCGATTATGATATATTATCTCTCCAGGCTTTACTCGATGAACGCATGGGACACTCGTTATGATGGGGACCACCTCGTGTTGCTAGGCTTTACTATGTATTATCGACAAAATTGAATCCTTAAATACTATAGGATCTTTTTATAGTAACATTGAAAGTTAAATTGTACGTCGTTGCTGCAATTTCTTGAAAACTTTGAATGATACTGAGACAAGGTCCTATGGTGGGTCAGTAACAGTATTCAGTATTGTCGATAGTACTAATATTTACGAGCAGGTAATAAATAGCAAGGACACTACATTTTAGATAATCGCTGCTTATCAAAGCAGGAACAATGCATACATACGTACTCATAATAAAGCTCTAAACAAAGCTTGTAGGCACCTATTCAAGTATTCAGTACTGTTTGCTCCGTATTCGTACCACGAGGTAGCAAATACCGTTTACTCAGTACGCACACTGAAAGTTTTTTTCATTAAAACGTCTTTTTAGTGAAAACTATTTTTTTGTAACGCAACAATTCGTTAATTTTGCTGTAACCCATCATATTGTTAATTCAATTCACTTCTCGGCAATCGGCAACACAAATCAACATTTATTTCAGTATTAAAGCATTCTATCATGCTCACACTGATGTATTGGAGCGAACGTGATATAGGTAATGATGCACTACTTTACGTATTATGTTAGATGCCAACTCATGGTAAGCACATAGGATACCTTTTATCATTCTTTGAAAATGTCTGCGGTCTTATTCATCTGTCCTATACAAAATTTATGAAAAAGACAGACGAATACAACGCAACCGCAGACATATTTTCCAAGAATTACCCGAAAATTATGTAGACTTGTAGGCTTAGCACAGAATTAGTGCGACAACATGCATCTCTCTAATAATATCCATCTCTCTTTTATTCTTTATTTATTATTATATAGTTAGTAAAAGATGGAAAACCTATCTCGCGGCGACATACTGACATATCAATCATGTGCTAAGCATATTGGTTCAGCATACGGTTATGATGCTGCAATCCGGCACGTAATAATATGTACTTAACATTAATCTTTCTTGACAAATTTAAATAGGATATATAATTACTATTTTTACTGCAAACAATGGATTGAAACGATTAGGTTTTTATTTTTAACTAATATTTAAAATTCTGTTGCAAAAATAACACAGTTATTGAATTATTATGTTGCATAAAGTGTGGGTCAAATTCTTTGAAAACAGGTCGTTTATTAGGTCTTAATCAAAGTCGAAACACAAATTGCTGCCAACCGACAAGGGTCGACTACTTATAATTATTTTGAGGTGGGTACAGACAGAGAGAAGAGCCCACTCTTCTGATTCAAGACGGGCGCTTATTTTGAAGTAACATTTAAAACTATTTTTGATTATTTTTTGTGGTTATTGAAGTATCTTACTTTGTCTGTTCCACACATATATTTTCTGATACGTTCCTCATGCAAAGAGAAATTACACTTATTTTTTCGTATGTTTGGCATAATTATGTGCCTAGTTTTTAATATTATACACGACATTATTTCAAAAGCCTACGTTTCCATTAATTATTTGTGAACCTCGCACTTATTTATTACCTACATGTTTTAATGGCCATGATGACTCTAGTTAATATAAATTAAGTCACATTATGGACGACATGATACACGAAGAAATGATTACTGAATTGTTGATATAGCAATTTTGTACTAAATTTCATTCAAAAAATTGGAAAGAACTTGGAAATATAGGTAATTTAAAAGAATAATACAAACATGACGTTATTTATGTGTATTTCATATAAAACTTCATTGTGGCGATAGTTATGACAGTTTGAAAAAAGATGTTGATTTTTCTTGCCAATCATTATGCCTATTATTATTTTCCATAAGCT
>JALPQI010010953.1:0-38657 GCA_025490895.1 Thaumatotibia leucotreta
TAATTCTACGTTTACTATTCATAGTTATTCAAATTCGTGTTTACTTGCGCATCAGCCATATGCTTTCTCGCGCCAGTCAGTGTGATTTATACTGCGGTGCAAACAATGCCATTCGGCTATTGGCAACCACGCCACAGACTCAGGCAATCCGCAGGAGCTACTATAGCTTACGGTAAACTTAAATTAACTAAACCAAGAAACTTACAACATGCTTCAAACATAGCTGATTCATATACTATGACATGCCTAATTCACAGTTACCGAACTCAAGGTTGTCAATGAAGAAATCGCTGAATCAAAGCGGATATATTACTAGGTAGCTTTCTAAGCGTGAGTAATACCGGGCCAGACTTTTGCAGGCTTCCCTACCCTTCTCGCGATGAGTCCATGAAAATTCGGGAAATTCATGACTCACCGGCCAGCCGATCGGCGGAAAAGCCGCCATTTAAACTAATTACCGTCTGAAAAACACTGATGAAAGCTGTATCATTATGTCAGCAGACATGAACAAAAACGCACGCGCTGGGAAACTGCGGCAAAAACAATTGTAATCTCCCGCTACTCGTATTGCAATTACAAATTGCATTCCGTCTGTCGCATTGTTATTACACTTCTCCGCCAGTAATCGTAAAGCTATTTAAAAATAAGAGTACTATTCGAATTTAACATTTCCAAAACGCCTATTCTAATGAAAGTCTAATTCGATTTTGAAGTTTAAAAACATAGATCGACTCTACCGCCCACAAAGTAAAAACAAAAGGTTTACATTCGGTGCGTTATTAATCATGAACTTTAATAATCATGTATATTGACACTATCAATAAGCGGTCACGTACAATACCGAGGGCTTGTTAAGCACGGGACAAAAAACGTGTTAAAATAAATAGTTCGACCGCCAGTACGAGCCATACGCGGTAAAAGTTACGACCAGACTCGTTCCCAGACGAGCAGTATACAAAGTGATACGAATGTCCACATATTTGTCTCTGTTGAGGTTAGTATAAAATAGTAGTTTATTTTGTATGCCTACGTATGAACGTGAATCTCTACTTTAATCTGTGTCACAGAGTCGTTGGTGAGTCTTTTCCCAGACTCGAGATGTTTTTGTAGTTTGCTCTCTTATTTTGCTTTTTTTGCATCTTGTGTGCTGTTCATATTTGAAGGACAGTCGGCACAAGTAATTTGCTTTTGTGGAATCCTTTATGGATGGAAACTAAATTATGAACTTAAAGCTACTGAACTAAGTAGTTTCTTTCCTGAATAATTCATATATTTAAAATGACTAAATTGGTTAGTAATAAATTTCATAATTATATATTGTTTTGCATTTATCTTATGCTATACTCTTGAAAGTTGTGAAATGAAATAAGCCTCTCGCCGATTTGATTTGCGATATGTGATTTACAAGGCAATTAGAAACAATCATAACGAATTATAATAGTGTCGCGAATAGTCGGTCCCACGTGCCGGCGCGATAAAAACTCACTTCGGATAGACTCATCGATGATTCACCACGGCCGAATAATCGCTTGCACAAGATTTGGAAAGGACATTGGAGTAGCTATTATAATTATTTAAATTTCCTGAAAAAAACGAACAGTCCTAAAAAAAATCTGATATTTATTATAGCTCGGATAAACAATTCTTCAACATTAACTATTATCACATATTGTAGTTTTTAAGTACCAAAAATGTTTATAGCTTCATTTAAATTAATTAAAAATCGTAATATTTTTTTACCTAACTTATTAAATTAAAAAATATGTTATACTATGCTTGTAATAACTATATAATTTTCATGATGATATACAGTAATAGGAACTAAATATGCAAAGGAAGCAATACCAATATCAAAAAAATAATAAAAAGCATCGTCTCCGCAATCCGTTGAGCTTCTGTCCGGCCGTCGTAAGGGTTTTCGCATAATGTTTGACCGGCTATTTCATGTACGGTGCCGCTTTTCGGTACCCATTCATCGAGTGGAGGTTGCCTGTGCGCCGGTCTCGCACTCGCGACTCGCACCACGCCGGTGACACACGATTCGAACCGAATAGTGCGAATTCAAATAGTGCCTTCCATTTTCGAAAATTCGATGTGTTTTTGTTTTCAAGTGCTCGTGGTTTCTGATTGCGGCCAGTGATATAGTTTTGAACTTTAGTTTTCCGACAATTAGGAAATCGTGTTTGTTTTTGACGCGTGAATATGGACTTGCCTGAAGGAGCTACATCAATGCATTGTTCATGGATGTCTTTTTAACTGGTGTGTGTTGTAATTAAATAGTAATAATTAGAAAATAATATAAACCAAATTATCATATTTTATCTCAGTACATAAAAGAGTGAACTTTTTTGGATATATAAATATTAATATAAAGTAGAATTTATCAACCTCTAAACCTATATTATTAAAAAACAAAAAATGTCAAAATTCAAAATAACAATCAAAACAAACAATAATAATCATAAATCGCTGAAACTTATCAATACACATGCGATAACATAAATAAATAAACGCGACAAAGCGGAACAGCACTATTACGACACAAGTGCACTACCTTTCCCAATACTTCATAGTTATTGTTAAAATCGATCGATGCTCGTTTTTGGAAGCCCGCCGGAGAAGACCTATTCAGCAAATCGTGTGTGAATGTTCAACAATCCGTCGGCAACATGTCAAAAGCATTTTTCCATGAAACTGTCTGCGATGACATTCGATACTCGTTTGTTTTTCGCATTCGGAAGCTAGATTACCTCCTTAATTATATAATTAGTTTTAAAGTACAGATTCAAAAATAAAGCTTAAAAAAGTTTTAAGTTTAGTATGCGAAGTCAATCATCATACGCGTTGATGTCGGTAGCATAGTGTTTAAATTTTCCTCTTGTGTTCTAAGAATTTGCTTTGCAAACTTATTAGATGATACCCAGTATTTGTGACATGGATATTGTACACCTCTTTTTACACCATTCCTTATGTAAGCTACGCAGAACTAAAGTATAATTTAAATATTTGCTCTTGGTTTTTAGGAAGCGCACAGAGTTAATCGTATGTTTGACTCTAACTGAAAATTAAATTAATGAAATCATAATCCATGTTACAATTTACCGCGTTTCGCTTTGAGGAAATTTAAATCAGACATCTATGACGTCTGCAAAAATGGGAAAATCCGAAGTAGGTATTGTCATGTTTCAATTTTCGCGGTAATGCACGCATCGCATTGTTTGATCTCGCGATTCATCCCACGGTGCTAACATGCTACTAATCGTACACAATAGCCACAGAGTAAAAAATGTACAAACGAAAACAAACGTAACTGACAGATAAACAAAATTTCAGCCTAGTAATATTCAACTGTGGTAATAATAGCGTCATGTTTGGTTAACATACATTAAATTGTCAACGACACGGGTTGACCCAATGATTCACTGACCATTAAACTCGACTTTATCCTTATCTGACATAATATATTACGTGTGAAATTCTAATACATCTAACTAAAGCATTTAATGTAGTTATTTAATAATACATCATAAACTAAAAAAGTTGATTATAAATCTGGCTACATTACGGCTAAAACCACAAAATAGAAAAATATCTTAACCACGCTGTGTACTGGGTTTTTCTATTTATAATACATATTTTCAGGATATTACATAATTATGGTATCATAATATCAAATATTTATAAAATAAAGGTGTATATAGATATAATACTTAAACATAAAATGATTAAAATGCAACGTAACCGTACCCAGGTACGGATCGCTGCATAAAATATTTTAATACATACCTATACATATGTACTTGAACTAACTCACCAACTATATAAGTAATAAAGCTCAGGAAGCCAATCCTAGGTCGTAAAATGTCACTTTTACACAATCTTAAATGGTCGCTTTCTACGCGTGAGCACCCAAACCCGTTGCTGGTGGCGCTTTTTTAAAGCCTGGAAACATCGCCTCGCAGATTACTGGCCTCGGACCGTAAAACATATTTTACAGCCGACGCAAAACATCTCAAACCTCGATAACATTTATTTTAACATCAAAATCGAAAGTAATGTGTAATTTTGGCAAAATAACTCTTAAGCATTAAGTTTGGTGTAAACGGAATTGCTTGTGGACATTTTTACATGAAAGTAAAAAAAACTTTGAAGTTACAAAACTATAAAGTCAGCTTCTAAAAATGGATAAGAAAGTCAGTTGAGATGAAGATAGGCGCTACGTATAGCCGTGTAGAGATGCTCCTATACTCATCCGGTAATCGCCAAGCTTATTATTTTTTATGTGACTCCTCGAGTACTTTAAGGAATGCAAGCTACTGTGTGAACGGAGTTCCGAAGTGTATTACGTTCAAGAATGCATAAGATTGTATTGACTAAAATATTGGCACAAACAATACGAGTAGGTTCTGTATTTTCAAATAAAAAACTAAATAGTTAATGGTTAATGAGTTAAATGAAGCCGTACGAATATTTGGCAATGTTGTCAAATGTATTAAATTCTTCGTAATTAGTTAAAGTTTTCTTTGCTTAATATCTATGTAACACAAGTACACAAAAACTTGCATTGCACACCCTATTTCGTAATGATGAAATAGTAACTCTTTGATATCTTCGTATGCAAAAAATGTGTAAATACTAACACACTGATAACCTATATAAATAAGGTAAAATTCTTAATACCTACCAACCATGCCGTAAAGATTATGGTTATCTACGGCTGAATAATTTAATTAGCATCCATGCTGATAACAATCAATCGATCTAGTTTTTGTCACTGTAATCATGACGAAATTATTAAAGCAATCTTTTTTGTGTTGTTGCAGGTTTTCCCAAAAAGCTTTTGGTAGCTCTATGCGTAGTACTAGTAGTCACCATGTGTCTCACGCCAGTCGACGCCCGACCGCACCACAAAAGACACGAGAAAAACAAAGAAGAAAGATCAAAAAATAAGCTAATGCCAAAAGAAGAAAGAATAAAGACTAAGGCGCCGCAGCCGCATAGGCCAAAGAATGTACCCCTACCCCTCCACACGATGTTAGCAAGGAAAATAATTAAGAAGCTGAAGAACACAAAGAGATTTTTCGAAGAAGAAAGACATCAAGTGAAGGACTCAATGGAGCACAGATACGGAAACCCAAAATGGCTCCCTAAAGTCAAGTTCTCTGAGATTCATAACCACACTTACGAGGGCTTGGAAAATGGAATGTCCAAGAAAAAAGTAAGTTTCATCTTTCAATCCCAGTCCATTTAAGCATCGATTCGCATTTACCTGTTCAAGTATTATTTCTAAAGGACCTTCAACACCTTTTGATATATATAATACTTAAGGTACTCGGGTTTTTGCACTATATTATGCAAACTTCTTAGTAACCTTTTGACGATCAACGACCCCAGTTCCGTCTGTCTATTTTGTAATTTTTGCTTATGACTAAAGCGAGTTATGACACGTCTACCCGCCGCCGGATATACTATTAAATAGGTCACTGATGATTCGTTTGGGTTAAATAATTTGAATTAAGTGATTCACATCATGAGATAACGTTCTTTACATCATTACTTGTAACCTTTACTAATAATGTTTAATTTTTCATTAATAACATTTCTTTAGCTTGGAAGAAAGTGTATAGACTGAGATTATTCTTAAGATATACTTTTATATTAATCCTACGAAAAGAAATTACATGTCAATTAATTACCTAAGTAAACGATCGACTTAGCCGGTAAACCTTCTCTTTCTGTTCATCGCGGGGGAGGACGGGTCGCGCCCATCTCTCATTTTCCGTTCAATGTTTTAAAATTATGTTTTAATTTTTGTTCTCTTTAAGTTAAAGATTCCCGGGCACATTAGCCCGCTCCAGGCACCGCGGCGGCTTAAATGAGGCTCCGTCGGCCAAATTACACGGGCCCGGCCCGCCGCGCGTTTATTTACTTCACATTGTACTTAAGGGCAATAACTACAAATACAGGCCTTTATTTTCAATACCGCTTCGCAAATCGAGGCAATTTTTCGATCCCCGATATTACTTCATTTATTTCTTTATCAGCGCTCTAATTCATGAAATTAAATCGACGAAGTTCGGTTTCGCAGTTCAAACACATCGATTATCAATTCAAAATTTAATTGAGAGGAATTATCGCTTCAAATTTAATATAGCACCGCCTCCAAGTGCGACCAGATGAGAAAGGTCTTTGACAAACGAAGACCCGTATTGCGAAGCTTCGGATGTGCGGGTTCATTTGGAGCTGGTGCTTCATAAATCTGAGCTTTACGGTGCGTGTTAGTGGGAGCCAGGCAAACAAAGAAGCGAGTTAAATATTTCGAGGAAATTTGCATAGATCGACAGCGTCCATGGCGGCACGCGAGCCGATAACCACAGTCCATGCCGCGTATGATAATTGCTTCTAGACCATCGATTGTTCTTGCCGCCTCCAGCCGATATAAGGGATATATAAGCATGTGTAACGGGTCTTCTTTAAGCTCTTTTATTGTTTGCCGAGCACACATCTGGACCGCGACTTTCTATTACGTATTAGTATTAGACACCCACTAATTAGTACACAAAACTAATACGACACGAGACAATAAGCATGTGTGTATTGGTCATTTGGTGTCTGTTCATATTAGGAGAGTTTTACAACCAACGCTGGCCGCCAAGCTAACTTCTCACGCGGTGCAGTATTAGTCGCATAGTGTACACACCGTTGTATGTTAAATATTTCTGACGTTCGACGCGACATTTCATCGATGTATGGCCACTTAAGAAATTCAAATATTTGACTTTGGGCAAAGGAAAGCGTTAGAATTCAAGTGATCTCAGCTCCGCTCTGGCTTTAGTTGACTTACGGGCCGTTTAAAATATTAAATAGCCCTCAAATGAGTCGTTAAAATATTGGAACTCAAGACTTAAGAACGGAAGAAGGTGGATTAGTTATCGGTGTAAATTCACTCGTTTTAATGTTTTAAATTGTGAATATCAGATAGGTTTCACTGTATTTACAATTAAAAGGGAAATGCAAAAAGGGAGATACAAATAATAATGCGAAAAATACAATGTTGATTTCTTAAGGTTCCGCATAGTTTTTGTAATTGCATTCATTTTTTAACCAACGAAATGCTGCTCGGTGACAAGAAATATGCATTTGCCAAAGTAAAGCTTAGCCGCGGAGCTATCACTGCGCGCACCGGCCGACGGCGGGCGAGAGACAAGCGCTCTGCCTCGCCGGAGACGCTAGAGTTTGCAGTATTTACGATTTAACAAAACAACAAGAAATGTTAAAAACACATTATTTGCTCAAGTGAGACGAATGTGAACTTACGATTCCGGGCGAGCCGTTTGTCCGGGACACGTTCTCGCCTCGCGCCGCTCTTTAGCGCAAATATACGGCGTATTGTCGGTTTTCAGCTTTAATACTTGCGTTTGCGCCGACGCTTTTATTATCGTTCGACAATTTCTTCTTCGGAATTCTATACACTGCCAGGAAACCGCGAAACACGGATTTTACGACTTCAGCAATCGATTCTTAAATAATTACTAAATTAATAATCTAGATCGTTTTAAGAGTATTGATTATGTCTCTTGAGGTCTTAAAGTCATCATTCACAGTAAACTTCTTGACTTGTAACTGTACCCATAATAAATTTAAACCAAACTATGAAACAGCATTTTATAAATAGAGCATCACTAAGCAACAATATTCTACAAGCGTTATCCCATGGATTGTGAATCACCCATTCACGGAGAGGAAGTTTACAAGTGACACGTTTATATGTAAACAAAATATTCAGTTACGTCCGACTCTCAACCGTCCGGTGTAATATTATATTCTATGAAGTGCGACAATTATTCTCGATGAGTTCATTCATGCAATGTTTTAACTATACACAAACCAAAATAAACCATATAATACTTGGTTACGGATCAGAACTGTACGGAGTAAATAATAGCGTGGTAAATCACAAATTTCATTGAAAAGCGAATCGTTTTCCTTATTGGCAAAGTCTATTTAAATGAGTAATTTTACTACATGATACCTTATTTTTTAACTATTTACAATATCGTAAACCCTAACATACATACCTACTAACTTATTTTAAATATATACCTAGATTTCGCCTAGATCCTTAATTTTAAATATATTTTTGCTTAAAATAATACACAACGAATAATAATTGTTGTCTTCATAATTAAACTGAATCGTAAGTAAATAACGCAACTAACATCAAGACAAGTCGATTTAAAAGAATAATAACCGATCAGTTACAAGAGTCGAGGATAACCGGCTAAGCAACTTCTATTTACCTAGATTCTGCGCTTCAGTACAACTATAGCGAATATAGTACTGAAGCTCACGGTAAATCTCATTCATCAAACAAAATTATGGTTATATATACATACATATACGTACGAGTATTAGTAAAGTTTCCGAAGACGTTCATTGTTACATTTGTCACGTATACTGAACTAATCATACTATAAATAAATATTATAAGAAAGACAGAGTATATTGCGCTTGGGTGAAAGATTGTATAATGTACACATCTCCAATATACTCATATTATTCTTACAGATTGAAGATACCTAATAGTCGTACTTAAAAAGTTTAGCTTGAGCTAGAATGAAACTAATAAATAGTAATATTTCAAATTCAATCTGTAATATTGTCCTAAAGTACCACATGAAGCAGTAAACTTAATCTATGTTTAACCAAGTGGGTCTGTTCTACATGCTTTAGAGGCTTGCCAAATGGAATTAATTCGATTTCTATTCTATGTGCTACCTTTGTTTTGAGCGCATGCCAACAATGCTAAACAACTGTCACTGATAGTGGAACAATGGAGTCCGAGCAATTAATGGACCGACCCAGACAGGATTATGCCCTATTGACCACTTTTCCAATCACTAGTTTCTAATAGACGCAACAAATTATGTCAATCCTTGTCATATTAAGATTATATGATTTCTTTATCAGCCTGATCGCACACGGGCCATTGCAATGTTATTGGCACTGCAATTGGATAGGACACTTGCAATTATGCTTAAGAGATTGTGTCATAGGCAAGTTATGTGTTTAACTCAACACTAAAGAACTTAAGCGCCCAATATCCTCAATGCCTACGCGTCGTTTTCGATTGGAGTCATACATGTAGTTACGTACAGACGTACCTGGGTATTCACCGGTTACCAGATATTCAATGCTAAGACAAATAAATTAACTGATATCGTATTTCAGCTTGGAACTTGAATTTAAAGGAGTGTTGAACATTTAACGAAGTGATTAATTTTGTGAGCGATAATAAGACAATGATTAAAATACGTGGCTGTAGCGATAAACCGTCTAGTTAGGAATATTAACCTTATTTGATCTGCAGCTATAATCGTATACTATTATAGTTAGATGTCCTTATACACTTGAATTTACATCGTGGTAGTTATTGGGCACAGTTCGTTGATTTGCAAGTTATAGAAAAACCAGCTAATGGTCAGGCAATCGGTCATAGGTTGAGTAAAGTTGTCTTGAAGTCAGTTGCACAGTCCTGTTGATCACAAAAACGTATAATACAACCTCGACACAAATTAGCTTCGCAGTAAAATATCGGACTTTATACGTGTTTAACAGCCAACAATATAGTTGCATTCCGCTTAGAATCGAGAAAATATCAATATAGCTGAAAAGGAGCTTTTTGCAAACTTCCCGGCAAATTATAATAGGTTGAACAGCAAATGTGTTTTAGTTACGATTGCTTTACTGACCTTTATTTTCTTTTGTTGCAGTTTGAGTATGTGGTGCCGAAGCTGTACAGGAGCTTAGTACAATTCAAGTTAGTCTGGGAGCGGCTTGGCAACGTCACCATCACTCACTTAGACATCGATTTCCAAATGAATTATTGGAAGAAACGAGAAGGTCTCATTCGCAAAACGCTTGACGAACTTTTCAAGCTCCTTACTGAAATAGAAGACGACATGGATAAAGCAAATATCCCGAAGCCACATATTAACATTAATAAACTTAATCTAGAGGATCTACATATAGATAATGTAGAAACCACTTTGTGTCTTCGACAAGACATGATAACAATTAGAGCATATGCTAATACCCTGAAGAAGTGGTATTGGGAACTACGGTGTCCAGATGACTCGAACGCAAAACTGGGAGAACAGTGCAGGAAAGCTGATCAGGCACTGTTTGCAAGAAGAACTCCGCAACGCAGCGCGCATCTCGCCAATCTCAAACGACACAGAAGACAAAGAAGGCAGCGACATTTTAGATCAATACCCTAGGCAGGATACAATAAAATGCAGCGCAAAGTTTAATAAGATCATTGCATTCCAATGATTTCAATTCATCTAAAACTAGGCAAACATGTATGTTACCCTGCGAGACAAGCGGTTTACGTCGCGCCTGAGCGACATGTCCTCTTAATTGATTTATGAAGATGAATGAGGAGTGTGTTTTTTACTTACTGGTTGATATTAATTACTGATTGTTAACCAATAGTAATTAGGTCATATGACTTTTTAAGTCAGACTTTGAGTATTATAGTGACGTAATTTGAACTTTTAGCTATTTATTCGATTCCTTAGTGACTGTATTATTTATTGCTAGTGTTTAGTTTAATGCTCTCTGTAACACATTAAGCTCGTTGTATAGATTTCTTGCTACCTACCAGTCCTGCGACTGCCCAGTCGAGTCATTAAATATTGATGACTTCTTAATGGTTTTGATAAAATTTTAAGTAAGTATCATTTTAATGAGTGATGTATTTTGTTTGTCAATTTTGTACAGACCTAGAATGATGAAGTGTTTGAAGTAACGGTTTTGTAAGTATTGGGTACTTTCTCTGTGATATTTAGTAATCCGTTGTAAGTAATCTTAATTTATTCTAGGTTAAGCACTTAATTAGTTCCTCTTTAACGTCACTTTTCATCTTCGCCGTCATTATGTGGTCATCTCATGTTTTTTACTAATTATTTATTATCATTAAAATGTTCACATTTCATATTTTATTAGTTTCATTTTCATTCGATTTTGTATTTATTTTTATCGATAGTAAAATCGGTAATTGTAAATTTGGTAATCTTTATAAGAGCCAGTATTCTGATTAAATAATTATTGTTAACTGTTAGGCATAAAATAGAAAACTGCGGTAGTAGAGAGTTGCAGAATATTGATTAAATATCTAAGAGAAAATATGCATTTTGTAAACAACTGAAACGAGTTCTCTAACTTTTGTCAGTGCTTGTAAATAAAAAAAAACGCAACTCGTTACTAACCTGTACATAATACTAGAATGGCATATTCAAAAATAAGTACAGTACACATTCCAATTGTTTAACCGACTATGTATTACAAATTGTAATCACATTAAAAATGTGGTAACACCTTGATCAATAGTTGACTAATATTTTCGGACTTACCATTTTACCACATTTATTATTGTTACTTTCTTCTATAAAAAACTCCTATTCCAATAAGGTAACATACTAAGAATATTTGCCTTTTTATCTATGAAAGACTTATCTTGAACGAATGATTCTGCCTTTTTATTTGTGAAGTGAATAAAAATGTATATTTTTATTTTGTTGTGGACTATTATTCAAAGGTTCCTAATAACGTGAAGTTAACATTTGCAAGATTTACATTATTATTCACTACATACATTAAATAGTATGATTAACATTATAAATAGTTATGTAAAGGTGCCGTTAGTTACGTTATAAGTAAACGAACTGAGTATTACGAATATTATGTAAATATTATTTTATATATATTTTATGCGAATATTGTTACCGCATATAAAATGAAAGATTCAATAAATCTATTCCGAACATATTATCACCATGTTTTTCTTATTGACTTTGAATAATATCAAATATTTGACCCACACTAGTCTTTTAGTCCTATCATCGATTTCATGAATGAATTGAACACTATGATAGGTACTAAATTACAATGATGACACTACACATCGCAAAAAAGCTCCTACTCGTACACAGGGTGGTCCAAACCTTGACGTCAAAAAAATTTTTTTAGAAACCTCGCGTCATGAGCTATCAGAATATACCCCATGTATGTTAGCCGATTTTTTGTAGTTTTCGAGTTATGAATTAAAAAAAAAAATTATTTGCGAAATTCTGGAATGAAGAAATTTATTAATAAAAAAAAAACTATAGGGTTTTTTAACTAGTTTCTTTTTGTAAAAGTATTACTACAAATAAAGCATTTAGTGACAAAAAAATTTGCGTCCTCACTTTGATGCAAGTAGGATAAAAAAATACCAAGTTCAAAATTTGGCTAAGAACTCATCAAAATAGCATTAATGTACGTTAGGGTGTTTCATTTTTGAAAATTGTGAAATATTCTCTGACTTTGCTCACGCCCTTAGTTTCTCTGATATAAAAATGATATATTTAAAATTTTATTGAGATTGGATAACGTTCAGAGGTTGCACACTTTTGAAAGTGGAGCCAAAGCCCCATACATTACGAAAAAAATAACTTTGTTATAAATTCATAAAAGATAATGAACCAACACTAAAATTACTTGGGAAAGTAGATTCTATCGTCAAATATAAAAAAAGGATTTTATTCTTTAAGCGCGTGTGTGAATTTACTATAATCTTAATATGGTATTATTTATAAAGTAACCTAGATCCTCGTTTTTTACTTAATTTTAGACCATAATTGGATGTTTACATAGAGTACACTAATCTATTATAGTTATGAAACTAGTAAAACACTGGGAATTAGGTTTTCATAAAAGTGCCCTATAAATATTTTTTAGAATTTATACCTACTTCCAAAGAATAAATTCTTATTTTTAATATATGACATTAAATTAGACTTTTCCCTTCTTTTTTAGTGTTGGTTCATTATATTTGATTAATTTATAACAAAGTAATTTTTTTCGTAATGTATGGGGCTTTGGCTTTACTTTCATAAGTGTGCAACCTTTAAACGTTGTCCAATCTCAATAAAATTTTATATATATCATTTTTATATCGGAGAAACTTAGGGCGTGAGCAAAGTCAGGGAAAATATCACAATTTTTTTTGCCCATACAAAAGTGAAACACCCTAATGTACGTAAATAAAAAAATAAAACATATCCCAAGGAATTTTCGTATTCTAAAGACCTCCCTAGACCTTGAGCCTTCGTAAAAGCAAAAAAAAAGTGATACTTAATGATGAGGTTTTTTCGGAGTAGTCGGTCAAATAAATTTAAAAAAGCTTAAAATTTTAAAGTAGTAAAAAATTACTTGAATAACTACATAAATTGAGTTTTCGTGGTATTTTCTGACTTTTTTTTATTGATAAGAACAACAAAACAGACGAAATTTTACTTTATGTTTTAATTAAAAATTTAGAAGTTTTTTTTTAAGTTTATTTGACCGACTACTCCGAAAAATCCTCATCATTAAGTATCACTTTTTTTTAGCTTTTACGAAGGTTTAAGGTCTAGGGCAGTCTTTAGATTACCAAAAATCCTTGGGATATGTTATTTTGATGCGTTTTAATGTAAAATTTTGGAATTGGTATTTTTTATCCTACTTGTATCAAAGTGAGGACGCTAATTTTTTTGTCAGTAAATGCTTTATTTGTAGTAATACTTTTACAAAAAGTAAACATTAAAAAAAACCAATAGTTTTTTTTACCAATCTTCGTTCCAATATTTCTCAAAAAAAATTTTTCAAAAATTCATAACTCGAAAACTACAAAAAATCGGCTAACATACATGGGGTATATTCTGATAGCCCATGACGTAGGGAACCTAAAAAAAAATTGTTTGACGTCAAGGTTTGGACCAAACCTATTTTTTTGAAGTACCTACCTATTTTTTTTTTCAATCTATATTTTCAATTATATCTTCTAAATAGAACCACAAGCCAAAATATTAATGAATTGTGAGAGTATTAGCTTCATTTTGAACTCTTTATAGCAGTAGGCACTATATTCAAAAGTAGGTCAGCGTGGAGTAATAATGGTAAAAGTAAAACGCATATAACGTAAAAGCAAAATAGTCAGTAAAACTATAAACTATATGCGAAACTAACCATTATAACCAGTTAGGGCCTACAACTACATGCACAATCTAGGGTTAATCAATTAGCATGGTGTAAACTAGTTAAGGCCATCCATTTTTGACATTTCTAACTACTTAGCCTATTTTTATTGTGACCTAACCCTGGATTATGTTTAGAGATCGGACAAACGGACATCATTGTTCGCAACAATGTGGACAAAACGTCAACGTTGATTGAATGATTATTTATTTACTTTTACGATTAACACTCATATTTCAAAGATAAATGGGACTTACGTTAAATACCTACCTATTATCTTGCCTGCGACCACGGGTGTAACGTCATGCCCGAAATGTCATGATCATATTGAACGTAAGTTTACGCGATTAAGTCCCGTTTGTAATTTAAAAACAAGAACAACTAATTACTTTAACTTTAATTTTGAACTTTAAGTGACTATACTCAGATTTTCATAGTTACAGTTATCAAATATGCATGGAATTGTCAGAAAACGGTTAATTGATTAATCTTTTATTCAACTTTGTAGCTATGTCCACATTATTATTGCGAACGATGACGCCCATTCGTCCGATCTCTGATTATAGTGATTAGGTAAATTATGAAAGTGGACTTTAGGGACTTGTTCAACTTTCGACGGCCAATCGAGAAAAGCTCCATATCAAATATCATATAAAAGCGATAAATCTGTCAATAGTCAAGCATCGCTTCGTCTCGGACGACGTCGGCCAATAAATTTGACACAATTTTCACTCTAATAGATAGCAATGACATAATTTAAGAACTTTAACTACCTATGTTTTTTAATTTTCGCCGGGAGAGATTTTTGCAATTATTGTTACAACGAGGGGATATAAATGAAACCTTCGTTATTAGGTTTTTTTGGGGAACACTTCACGCAGATACGGCTTTGATTGGATCGGAACAAGCAGGGCCGGATTAAGAGGGGGCAACCGGGGCTACAGCCCCGAGGCCTCCACGAAAGAGGGGCCCCCACAATGGAGATTTCGAAGAGAAATATTTCAAATTCCAACTAGTTTTTTTTGCATTGAAAGTGATTATATTTATGTTTGTTAAATAATAAAATAATTTATACTTGTTTCCACAAAAAAATATTTATTGAAAAACTTGACTGAAAAAAATTGTCTACATTATTTGGAAAATAATTGGTTAGGGGCTAGGGGGCCTCCACTCCTTTGTTGCCCGAAGCCTCTCAACCTCTAAATCCGGCCCAACAAGTGTTCTTGGCGGCCAGTTACTGTCACCATTATATTATATATAAAAATATAAATAATACTTTACAGAAAGTTTTGCGGCCTGCGTTTTTTAACTTATTATTCCTGTACCGTCAAACTAGCTAACATTGCCCGCCGATTAAAAAGTTTGGATTAAAAAATGTTTTTTTTTTTTACTGAAAGTCACTGACTTACTAAACAAGTTGACTATTGTTGACATCTAGTAGCAGTAAGAATAACTTCGTACAGAGAGTGATTTAGAATTGTTTCGCTACTCGTCAATAGGTGGCAGCCCAAATCATCAAACAGATGAATATTAGGTAAAGTTATCAAAGTTTTCACTAGATGGCGCTGTTATCAAAACCATGTTTGCTGTAATTGATCAAAAAATGTTAGGATTATAAGCTGGTACATTATTTATTACATATTAATATTTTTTTATCAACCGACTTCAAAAAAAGGAGGAGGTTATATTTTTTTTTATTAGACAATAGGTGCACTTTCAACTCTCGGAATTCTTATATAGGTACTTAAATGTTATTAAGTATAATATATGTTTACGTTAGCGTTCAATTGATACCCAAAGTAGTTCATCACGCTCGCTGCAATGCATTAGTGCGAGTGGGCTAGACTGGTTTACGTATCAAGTTAAGGCTTACAGTGGGCGATCGTAAACGTTACTTGATAACCCATTTCTTCTTTCGATATCGTAGAGGCCGGCCTATTAATGAAGCGGGGTGCGATTTTTGAATTTCACTAGTGACTTATTCTCACCGAAAACAAGTGATTTCCCTTGAGTTCGTATTTTTGAAATGTCATCGGTGACTAGAATTGTCATACCTATGATATCGCTTTACGAGTGCCCCCACCCACTCGATTTGAAATCACCGTGTGACTATTTTTGACAGTTGACTTAGTGACATCTGCCATATTATTTCAAAACTTCAGTTTTCTTTTCAACTGACATTGACACTCCGTTTTACGTTCGAACACTTTGACAGAACCTAACATGAGTTATATGTAGTATGAAAAATAAAAACCGATACTAAGGGCAACACTACTACATCTGCGCAAAAAAGAACGTAACAGGATAATAATTATTGTCTATGACTGACATTGTACAATTCATGATGGTAAGGAACGTGTGAGAATCAAAAATACGGCATTTGAAAACAGTGACTTCAAATCACAGGTGATAATTTTAGTCACCAGTGAACACAATATCAACGATGAAATTAAAAAATCGCACTAATATCCTGTTGATTCGTTATTGCATTGAATTCCTTGCCTTCTTCAGTCGTATTGGTGCCGATGCACCTATGGCACGAGCGGTTTAGCGATCGCAGTGGTGTGTCCACTAAATATGATGACGGAGCACCGTTAGCAGCCCATCAGTCTTCAATAAATGAAGTGACACTTAAATATATTGGTCTAATCTCACGATGCATCCACGCGTTGACGTGGTGACAAATGTATTTTTCATCACACTTGCTGTCTAAGCGCGCCATTGCTTGCATGCGTAGCGGGAGTACTTAATATAAACGTGAAATTCCCTAGGGAGTAATAGAAATGTCAGTACGTCATTTAATAATATTTTGTTTTAAAACTTATTTTTGTCGGCAAGTGTGATGAAAAACATTGTATGCATCACGGTCGGTAAGCGGAATACTAACTCGAGTCATTAAAAGCTCCTAACACTCTCGTTAGTTACGTACTTACCTCCCTTGATGCACGATGTACTATTTTACTGCCTTCACTAAGCGAATAACAAATTTTTCTCAAACATGCAATGAAATGTTGTAGTTACGTGCCTAAAAAGTGGCCGGGAAGTACCTCGTTGCCGGCCTAGGCCGGCAAGTGCCACTTTTTTAATTTTCATTCGACATAGGGTTGTGACCTGGCATCTTGGCTTTTAGCCAATAATTATCTGTAAGTAATATTAGTATTAAAAAAAAAATGATTGGCTAATTGTTGCAGTTATAATTAAGTATTTAAATTATATAATTTAAAATATGTACAATAACTACTCATAATAATATTTAAAAAGCAGTATTATACAGTGCGATCCGTCGGCCCCGATCACCGAATGCGATTAATTGGACCCAATAGACCGAGTCGTCTAATACTGCTTTTTAGAATTAAAAATTGGCGCGTTTCAAACAGGTCGAACTTAAAAAAAAATGAGGTGTCTGTGTCGTATTTGATTTTTAAGGCAGTATAGCTTAGTGCTTTCGCCTGTCCACAAGGACTTAAAATATATAGGTAAAAAAAGTATTTGACTTTTGTTGTGTTTCAAACTTTCAAAGACTTAGTTATGCAGTTGACTTATATTATAATAGGGATGATGACTGTTGCTAAAATAAATTATTTAACATTATGCACGACATAACACACGAATTAATTATTACTAAGATGTAGATTGCTGTAATTTTTGTACAGAACTTCTATTTAATAAATTGAAAAGAACTTAAAAGAGTAGGTCCTTTGGCAGTACTCGAACGTGACGTCACTTTTGAGTATTTCATATAAAATTCCATAGTGGTGATCGTTTTGATAGTTCGATAAAAGATGCTGATTTGACTTGCCAGTCATCATGCCTATTTCTAAGAATGGAGATATTTTTTTTTGTTTCATTTCATTGCATGTTTGAGAAAAGCATTATACATACCTCGGCCATGAAGTGACGGGTTGCCGTCCGAATACTATCCGGCCTCGCTTCGCTCGGCCGTCTACATATATTCGGCCGGCAACCAGTCACTTCCCGGCCTCGGTAGTAATGTACTATTACAAGATAAGATGAATCACTTTTCTGCATGAGGAAAGACAAAAAGCTGTCCTTCTGCTGTTTAGAACGAAAAAGAAGCATTTGACTTACCCCTTTCAAAAAACAAAAACTAAATGAAACAATTATACAAAATTATATTATTTTCCCGAGGAAAAAGTGGTCAATTTTCGAGCATTATTCGCTATATTAAAACTATAGAAAGTAGGGATAGGGCACGCGTTCCAATGAAGTGTGTAAAGGAACATGACATAATTATATCTCGATAAAAAACTATGACTTTATTTCACGGTTCTCAGATACGGTACTAACGGTTTTTATGTGTAGGGGTGAACTGAATTATGGCAAGTAATCTTTTCTTCATAATATAAGTAACATTAACAACTCGTGATGTTATGCTATTCTCTTATTCACACATTCGACGCTGCGTTCGTCAACGAGCTCGACGTCGAGACAGCCTTGTCTAAAATCCTAGTTGTTTTATTTGACATTAGGAATCGAGGCTGTGAGCGAGGTTGTGGGCGAGTTCGTCGCTGTTTTTCGTTAGAGAATACGAAGTTCATACATTAAACGTCAAACTCTCGACGCAATGTAGTTCCAGCTCACGCCGCATTCGTCGCCGAGCACTAGTGTCGCGATGTCGTTTAAAGTACATTAGTGAATACCATTTTTAAGCTCGACGCTGCCGCAGCACTGACACAGCGCTGACATCAAGGCGGTTTCCTTAGTGAATAACACTGCTGGTGGTGGCAAAATATGTCTATACTTGCACCAAAACTATATGACTGTTGAGTGTACTGCCATCTTTTTCAAGAACTTTAATATGATTTAGAAAAATGCGTACCTACTCTTATAAAGTATTGCGCTTATAATATAGCTACTTAGTTGGCTAAGGTTTTATTCACTTAAGGTACAGAGAGAATCATCCACCCCTTATGTAAATAAGGGGTGGATGAACCTTACCTAATTAGAGTAATCTAATTAGGTATATTCTTTCTTTTCTTTTAATAAATAAATATCTTGGGACATCTTACACAAATCGACCTAGTCCCACGGTAAGCTCAATTAAGGCTTGTGATGTGGGTACGAGGCGACGATATATAAGGTGGAATTCGACGAGGGACCTTTACGGAAATGGGAGATAGTTAAGGCTATACTGAGCAACTTTTACTATGAGACCAACCCCGAAATCGTATAAAAAAACTTATCCATACAAAAAGGTACGGCATGTATACACACAATGTATGAAAGTCATTTTTTTTTTACGATTACGGGGTTGGTCCCATAGTAAAAGTTGCTCAGTATAGCCTTAACTATCTCCCATTTCCGTAAAGGTCCCTCGTCGAATTCCACCTTGTATATAATAGATAGATACATATAAATACATAAATACATAGACAGCCATGACCAAGGAACAAATATTTGTGATAAATAAATAAACAAATAATTCCCTCGCCGGGATTCGAACCCGGAACCGCCGGAAATAAACGTATGTATATAATTTCAAAAAAGAGATTCATATAGATTTTTCTACAATAATTTGATGCTCTTGTGTGCCTACAACGATATGCGGCCATGAGTTTAACGCGGATTTCCTTTTGGTGGGACCAGTGCCAAAGAGAGTGAGTAAATCATACGAATATGCTAAGAGTGACATGATTGACAATATGACTTGGCGACCCGAAATACCGTAAATTTAGTTTTAAAAATATTCCTCCTGCAATAATTGCCAAAATATAAATAATAAGTACAATAACATGTCAGCCTCCGAAGCCTAAATGGTAGTGACCCCGCCTACGAAGCTAGAGGTTCCGAGTTCGAACCGGCGAGAGCATTATCTGTGTATTTATTTATCACAAATATTTGTTCCTTGGTCGTGGCTGTGTATGTATTTAAGTATCTAAGGTACCCGAAAGATTTAAAGCACGCATTTTTGATGTAAAAACAAACAAAAAATGTTACATGACTTTTATAATTTTTAGCGAAAAAAAAAAATTTTTTTAATACCTATCATATATTTTTTTAAATGTAATTTTACATAAAAAGTAAATGTTATTTGAACATATTGTGAAAGTACAAATCAAATTATTTATTAACTAAATATTTTGATTTGTGCTTTTTTAATTTTTCTCCAGTAGTCACGCTACTTAATACTATATAAATTATAAATATTAGATGTCATATACCAAAGAAAAACGACCAAGATCACTTATGTCCGAGGTGGGGATCGAACCCACGTACTCAGCTTTCGCGGCTGATGCCTGTACCCCTCGGCCAGTCGGTCTTAGCAACCACCGGTCAAATTTCTCGGGTATATGCAATCCATTATAAGGCTAGGCGCCTTTGATCATTCTCTGAGGGTAAGCAATACATGCCTGCATCTCCTATTAGAATACTTTACAGTTTTCAGTTCAGTTTTAGGTTTGATCTTGGTCGTTTTTCTTTGGTATATGACATCTAATATTTATAATTTAAAAGTTATTTATAAAACTAGCACTTACAATGAGTGTTAACGTTTTTTTTTACAAAAACCTCAAGGTTTCATTTCTCACTTTTTGACATCTAGTTATTAATGAGGTTAGTGAGACTATATTCTCCATAATGGCACCAACGTCGTTAAAAAGACCTTTTGTACTGAGTAACAATTAGAAAATATGTTTTTTAGTACAGATGGTGTATTTTTTAGGCTCTAGTGCGAGAAGTGTGTCATTTTACGTCAGGTTTGAAACTTTGGAGGGCCATCTGTACTAAAAAACGTCGTACGAGACACGTGTTTTTCGCACTTGTGTTGTAACGTACTATTTTTTAATTGGTAATAACTCTGAAACTAGGCGATATCCAGAAAAGTTTATACGACATTATAGTTTCTAAATGTGGTCAGGACACGGTGTATAGACTTATTTCCGCGTTTATAATTGAAACATGAAACCAAGGTTGCCAAAATAAAATATTGCACTGAATGTAGAATATAATAAAGTTGAAATCATTCGCGATATTTTTTGAACCACATGGCCTAAAGTAACAATCGTCAAGGGGCGGATTCATGATAAAATCCATCTGCTATTCCCGCCCCCAGAGACGGCATCAAGAGTGAAGTAAAAAGCTAGTTAGTCGGACCGGCTTCCTCGTCCACTCGGGACAACATGTCCGCGCTACTCATACAATATCTCTTCATAACCACCTGGTTTGCCCTTCTTCACTGTGAAGTGTATCAAGACCGACCGAAACTAAAAACTTCAGGTGGCGATTTAATACTGCAACCTGCTTTGAATAAGAATATTTATCTACGTACAAATGGCCCTAAGTCAAAAGTTTTCGTCGACGATACTGATGTGCTTGCCTTCAACCGAAGCAGTTCTCCCGGCGGTGTACCCTCTAGCCCTATAAACCAAGATACTGGCAGCTATCAACCAGATATATCCGCAATTTTGCAGAGATTAGACTATTTAGAACAACGTAACAATATGTTTCCAGAAAATTTTTGGACAAACATGTCAAATATTTGGAGAAGAATGAATGTAATGAATACGAGAATTTCCGATCTCGAAACTCAAGTCAGTTCACAGACGAAAGATGCTTGTCAATCGAACCCGTGTTCACACGGTGGTACCTGTTTGACGTTGGTTGGAGGCTATCATTGCCTATGTCCATCTAATTGGGAAGGACCCGATTGCGATGTGGATGTAAACGAATGCCGCAACTTTGCAGGAACGGACTTGGGCTGCCAGAACGGCGCCTCATGTATCAATAAACCTGGATCTTATGAATGTCAATGCAAGTTCGGATGGTTTGGTTTTCACTGTACAAGAAAACAGAAAGATTGCTCTGGTGGTAACTATGAGATGTGCGGTCACGGAACATGCGTTGAAGGAAAATCTGGCAGTGGTATCACATGTTTCTGTAATCAAGGATGGACGCAGAATGATACTGGCTCCACCTGCGTAATAGATATTAATGAGTGCGATCCCAGCCAAGGACTTCATTGCTCCCTCAACCCAAGGGTCAGCTGTATCAATACTCCAGGCTCATTCATGTGTGGCCCCTGCCCGTCAGGTTACGAAGGTGATGGTTTCATTTGCTCCGACATCGACGAATGTATGACAATTCCGAACGGTGGCTGCAGTTCGCTTGTTCAATGTTATAACACTATTGGCTCCCGTATATGTGGAAATTGTCCACCCGGCTACATTGGAGACGGAGTCACTTGTAAGTGGGTAGGTACGTGTAACATCAACCACGGCGGATGTCATCCCTCGGCACAGTGTATTGATAACGTCAGTTTCCTTGGTCAGACAAGTCCATGTGTCTGTCCTGCCGGCATGGCGGGCGACGGTGTGGGACCTCACGGTTGTTATATTTCTACAAGAGACAACTCTACAGGTGGTTGCGAAAGCAATCCGTGTATTCATGGTAGATGCCACATGCTACGCCAAGGTTACACTTGCATATGTTACGATGGTTACAGTGGAGCCCACTGCGACGCAACTACAGATGGCTGCGTTAGCAACCCGTGCCACAACGGAGGAACATGCAGACAAGACGCCAGTTTGACAAGGGGCTTCAGGTGCGAATGCTTAGCACAATATACCGGAGATCTGTGCGATACCCAAGTTCAAACCTGCGGCGGAATACTGGCCAACGAAGA
Organism: Thaumatotibia leucotreta; assembly: GCA_025490895.1. Lineage (NCBI taxonomy): Eukaryota > Metazoa > Arthropoda > Insecta > Lepidoptera > Tortricidae > Thaumatotibia > Thaumatotibia leucotreta. Next base: position 22,703 of record JALPQI010010953.1, read on the forward strand.
AGGTAGTCTTTACTATCCTTTACAGAATAATAGTAGATATCCCCAAGGTTCGCGTTGCGCTTGGGTAATACAGACGGTACAAGAAAAAGTTATAAATGTCACCTTTAGTAAGTTTAATATAGAAGATAATCCAGACTGTAAATATGATTTTTTGCAAATACACGACGGTGGCACCTCCGCCAGTCAGCTTATTGACAGGTTTTGTGGAAGCAATTTTCCGAATGGAGGTAACATAGTTTCTAGTCGTAATTTTTTATATTTATGGTTTATATCTGACAATTCAATTAACAAAGAAGGTTTTGCTTTGCATTGGACTAGCATACTACCGATATGCGGAGGAAAAGTAGACGCGACTAAGCACGGACGTATCAGTTCCCCGGGCTCGCCCGGCAAATATCCCCCTAACAGAGATTGTTACTGGCACTTGCAAACCAACTTTAACAAAAGAATACAATTGCATTTCTATGAATTAGAAATTAAATCTGATCCTAATTGTAGCATTGACTATATTGAAATTTTTGACGCAGAAGAAAATAGCGACCCTCAAATCTCCAAATATTGTGATTCAACAATTCCCGCGCCCATTTACTCGTCTGGCCCAGATATGTTAATTCACTTCCATTCTGATGCCCATGGAGGAAACGGTCGTGGCTTTCAAATTTCGTATGCTCCAACCGAAGGCGTCCCGGGATGTGGTGGCGTGTATACTATGGATAGAGGGGAAATTGTATCTCCATCGTTCAATGGTACATATCTTCATAACTTACTTTGTGATTACAAAATTCAAACTGATCCAGAAACGAAAATCCGAATTACATTCGTGTCTTTCGCTTTAGAAAATTCCTTTCATTGCAACTATGACTATCTTAAAATTTATGACGGACCTTCTTCCAATTCCAAACTCTACGGGACATATTGTGGCAATTCCGTGCCAAAAACATACTTATCGTCGTCTAATAGTGTCTTTATTACGTTCCGAACTGACTATAACATAGGCTCTCAAGGTTTCAAAATAATGTTCGAGTCCGTATGCCAGCATACAGTAGTTGGGGATAGTGGTATCATTAAGTCACCAGGTTACCCTAAAAACTACCCCGCAAATCGGGTATGCGAGTATGTCATTCGTACAATTCCAGGCAAAGCAATCCAGTTAACTTTCCAAGATTTTGATCTCGAGGATAACAGACATTATAATAATTGTCGTTACGACAACATTGAAATCCGTGATGGACTTGACGCAAACGCGACGTTGATGGGCAGGTTCTGCGGAGGTTTGGAACATATACCGCCCACGAAGATATCTACTTACAATTTTATGTATATCAGGTTCAGTTCTGACATGAGCTACTCTGGTACTGGATTCTACGCAAATTATACAACAATTGATACACAATGTGGCGGTATATACCGAGATAATACTGGACTTATTAATCATCCCAATTCAATCAATGAGCAGTACGAAAATGATCAAACTTGTAACTGGGTTTTATTAGCTCCTGAAGGTTATCAAGTAAAATTAATGTGGAATAGATTTGACTTAGAAGACACGAATGAATGTAAAAGCGATTATCTTGAAATAATTGAAATTAACGATAATAATGAAAATGAAGTCTTAGAAAGGTACTGCGGCAGCAATCTGCCCCCTACCCTGACTTCTACTACAAACCGCTTAATGCTGAGATTCCACTCCGATTACAGTATACGTTCTACTGGTTTCTCGGTACTTTATTCGTTCCTTAACGCGAAACTAAATTGTGGTGGACATTATATTAAACCTCACGGTTATATATATTCACCGGGGTGGCCTAATCTATACGAACGAAATCGTGATTGTACATGGATAATCACAGTTCCTGCTGGTCAACAAATCAAGCTAAACATCTCTCAGTTTGATTTAGAACAACCATCACTAGAATCTTGTGACCATGGTGACTATTTAGAAATTAAAAACGCTGCAAACTCGCCGATAGTAGGTAAATATTGCGGAAGCTTTAAATCCAAGATTGTAAAATCACTCGGCAATACAATTTATCTTCATTTTCATTCTGACAGCTATCTACAAAGTAGAGGTTTTAAAATTGAATGGGACGGTACAATCACAGGTTGTGGTGGCACACTTACAAGCGCATCGGGGTCAATATCTTCCCCGAACTATCCACAGACTTACAATGATAACGCAGAATGTTTTTACAAAGTTGTTACTAGTTCTGGATCACGTATTCAAATTTCCTTTACTGATCTCGATTTGGAACGGACAAGAAATTGTAGAGACGATTACATTGAAATATTCGATGGTCGTTCTGAAAATGATCCCAGTTTGGGCAGATACTGCGAAATGTCACCGGCAGTAAATAGAATATTAACATCCTCAAATTACGCCTATATTAAATTCAGGTCTGATGTATACATAGGTAGCAAAGGGTTTTATCTAAATTACAATACTGTTTGTAATAACAATATAACTGGCAGTTACGGCGTATTAGAAAGTCCTGATTTTCCAGGAAAATATCAGCGCAATTTGAACTGCTTGTGGACTATTACTGTTCCCAAAGGGCACAAAATTAATGTTACTTACACGCATTTTGATATCCGCCGTCCAATAATCAGGAGACATTATCCGGGGTACGGTAACAGTACATGGATGTCGGATTTTTCACAACAGAGTTTAGGTGTATGTTCCCATGATTACTTACAAATTAGACAATTACCAGACAATGACTTCTCTGAAAAGCTTTGTGGAAGTACAATTCCGGCTGCATTCACATCTAAGGGAAACATTTTGCAATTTAAATTTGTTACCTCCTATTTTACGTCAGCCACTGGCTTTCACTTAGAGTGGATGAGATACGGCTGTGGTGGGCTTATACAAAAATGGGAAGGGACACTGTCATCTGATTTAAATGCTTTTTCCGATGATGAAATGGAATGCGAATGGTTGATACAGGCACCCCTTGGCAGAAATATTCATATTGTATTTGAAGATATATATTTAACCGAGACTAAAGATTGTACTGATGACGCTATTGAAATTTACAGTGGACCGACTACCAGCTACCCACTGCTCACAAAATTGTGTCGTCATCAGCTCTCATCGATTGCATCAAACACTAATATGATGCTGGTTCGCTACGTAAAAAAATCAACCCTTAGGGGAGCACATTTCACGTCCCATTTTTTCAGCTATCTGGATTCATGCGGAGGCAGAATTGAATCACAAACTGGATTTTTTATGTCTAAAAATTATCCTGACAACTATGACACTAACATGGACTGTATTTGGCACTTATCGGTTCCAAAATATCATCGAATTGAAATAAGTTTCTTAGACATGGACCTATACTCATCAACCATGGATGGTAGTGACGATTGTCGTGATTTTATTAAAATATATGAAGGCTTAGATGTATGGTTCAGAAATTATTCCAAGCTTATATGCCCTCAATCCAGAATTACTGATTACATATCAAAATCTAACAAAATAGCTATTCAGTTCGTATCCGACGGTGAGGGGACATCTAAAGGATTCAAGGCAAAATTTTCTATGACATGTGGAGCGCTTATCACTGCTGAAGCTGACGGTATCATCACTAGTGATAAATACCTTAATCGCTCAAACCGAAGCTGTACATGGACATTGCTGGCACCAAAACCCGATCGGAAAATTACGCTTACCATAACTCACATCGCAATACCCAAGGCTTACGATAGCACTGGTAACAGGAACTGTCCCTCTTCCTACCTTCGAATTCTAGAAGGCAATGATGAAGACGGGCCCGTTGTAGGGGAATATTGTGGAAATAAAGTCCCTCAAATGATAGTGAGTCGAGGAAGTGCACTAACCATTGTACTAGGTACTTACACCAATAATATAACTGGTAGCTTTACCGCTCATTACACTACCCTAAGCAATGCTTGTGGAGGATCCTATACCTCTGAACAGGGCACTATAGCGTCTCCGAACTATCCTCTTGCTTATCCTGGAAATATGGACTGTGAATGGATCCTAAATACATCACCGGGTAACAGAGTATACGTTCTGTTTGAAAAATTAGATTTGGCATTCTCCGAGGGTTGCAATGAAGATTATTTGGAATTACGTGAAAATGATGGAGCTGGACGATTATTAGGACTATATTGTGATAACCTTTTACCAACAAATACAACTACAGCAGGAACGAAAATATATATCAAATTTCACAGTGACAACAAGAATTCTGGTAAAGGGTTCCTGTTGAATTATGGTTTTTTGCATGGAAACGAGATCACCGGTTTAGAGAATGGTGTCATTTCTTCGCCATTGTATCCTACTTCTTATGAAGGAATAGGTGAATATACTTGGAAAATAATAACAACAGGCACATCATCATTGTCTCTGATCGTGGATCGTCTTGTGATTAACACATTTGGAGCACGATGTTCAAATTATTTGGCAATTTACGATGGATTTGATGATAGTGCCCCTATCCTGCGACAACTTTGCGGAGTACAGAGTAGGCAAGGTATGGGAATAAGAACATCTACAAATGTTGTATTTATTAAACTCAAACTAGATCGTTCTAATACTGGGACTTTGTTCTACATTCGATGGGGTAAAACCGGCAATATTGAGGAACCAGGTTCACCGATCGTCAATTGTGGTTCAAATGTAACTGAACTGGTACAGCCGGGAAAAACAGTCACTGTAACATCTCCTGCTTACCCCCAGCCATACGCTAACAATTCAATGTGTGAATGGATATATCAATCTTATCCCGGTCACCACTTGAGCATACAATTTATTGAATTCCAGCTTGAAGAAAAGCCAAATTGTTTTGCCGACCATGTTTCCATACTGGGTTCAGAAACTGGAATGGATTGGAGACCCATAAATATATTAATATGCACATTTGAAAGAGCGCGAAATGTCAACGTTGACACTACTTTCATGAAACTGGTTTTCAAGAGTGATTCCTCGATAAGTGAGAAAGGATTTCGTGCCCTTGTTTCTTCAAAGTGTGGTGGACATATATCAGACCAGTCAGGCGAAATTGGCGTGACTTGGCAAGATTTATGGCAGGGATATTTGAATGAATCAAACATAAAATGTCAGTGGCAAATCAGAGTACGAACAGGACGAGTCATTAAATTCAAGTTTGAGCAGTTTAACATTACTAATGCAGCCAACAACTGCCACAAGTTCGTTACAATTCGTAACGGTTATTCTGAGGAAGCCCCTCTTTTAGGGACTGGTAAATATTGCGGATATTCTCACGAGAAGCGTGACGTATTCGAGACGTCAAGTAACTATCTTTTTGTTACTTTCAGTAGCAATCAAAACCAAGGACAAATACAAACATTTCGATTACATTATGAAGAGAAAAACACAGAATGTGGAGTGACTTCTAAATTAGATGCTGATCACAGCTGGGAAGTCTTCAGTACTCCCAACTATCCTTCTATTCCTGTAGCAAACTCTGAATGTGTATGGGTTTTTTCTGGCCCTTTGGGAGAAGTATTGAGACTAGATTTTTCTGATTTTGATTTAAAACACACCTTTGACTGCAGAATGGAGGCCCTTGAAATTAGAAATGGTGAATCCTCCGTGGCTCCGCTTATTGGAAAATATTGTAATGAGAGACCTGGATCCATTAAATCTACTGGTAATAGCTTGTATATTCGATATGTCACTCAGGATAGCGTGCCAAACCGAGGGTTAAAAGCTAACATCTCTATAGATGTGTGCGGTGGGACAATCTCTTCTAATTTTGGAGAATTAGCATCGCCCGGATATCCTCACTTAACACCACTAAGCGAAGGCACAGTATGTGAATGGCGTATAATTGGGAATAACGGTAATATTTTTCAACTGAAACCACAGGCCATGGACTTACCTGAATCCGAAGTTTTATGTGCTACCAAAGTCACTATTGCAGACGGCATCGGATATCAAGACAATGTAAATATCAAGAAGGAAAACAATACATTAAAAACATTCTGCAACGGAGATACTGAAGATCTGTATACACCTATTGAAACTTCTTCAAATGAAGTCATAGTTAGATACTATGTTGGAAGGCGTTCTTATTATCACGGACACAAAGGATTTCGATTCACATTCAACTCATCCAGATCCCTATGTGGAGGCATGATTACAACACCTGAAGGATATCTAATGACCCCCGGATATCCTAGAAAAACCACAACGCACCACTGTTATTGGTACGTCACTGTTCCCGATACATCCAGACGAATACGTTTAGAAATTGAGACTTATGATTACGGTACAGACTATTATAGAATAGAAATTTACGACGATCATTATTTTAGAACTTTGATTCAAAGAATAACATATACTGATTTGAATCCACCCAAAGTGTTTGAATCATCTGGAAATACCCTTGGAGTTTATATATCGATGTCATCACTATCTTCTCAACATAATGGATTCAAAGCTAAGTTCAGCTCCAACGAATTGGCGTTATGCGGAGGTACCTTGACGGGTGACAGCGGTGAACTATTTTCCCCAGTTCTGAACAGATCTTACTCTTGTAATTGGAGCTATAGAAGATATTATACTCAAAATATAGACGATGATATAGATGTTGTAGATGACAACCGAGATATTGGTGGCAGTATAAAATACAGTACACTATTAATAAATGCTAAAGTCAATTCATCTACTACTAGAACTCAATGCTACTATGGCGACGCCAAACTAAGAATTAATGCTATAATGACTGATAAAAGGCTAAGATTTGATAGGGAGATCTGCGGTAGTACCGAATCAATATTTCCTATACCTTCAGATGACATAGATATAAAGGCAACGCAACATAGAAGCCCATTTTACTTCCATTTAAGTTGGAAGTTGCAGCCTTGTGGTGGAGTAATGACAGTTGGAGAAGAGGTGGCTAATATTTTAATCGTACCAAGTAATTATACAGATACGATAGACTGCGCGTGGATTCTTAAAATACCTTCAAGAAAGAGAATCAAAGTCAAACTTGAGGGCTTATTTGAATTAACCTGCTCTGATGAATATATTCAAGTTCGCCAAGGCTCAGAAGCTGATCAACCCATTATCGGTGATTACTGCAGAGACAAAAAACAAACCACCGCCTTATTTCTATCGTTTAGAGAAATTTATGTTCAGTATCATTCTAATGTTAAAAACAAAACTTCCATTAAGATTATGACAGAAATTATAAACCACCAATGTGGAGGAGATTTAAATAATATGGTTGATAGAACATTTGCATCGCCCAATTATGGCAAGAGCTATAGTGAAAATCAAGAATGCACCTGGAACATAGAAGCTGACTTAGGTAGTAGAGTATCCTTACAATTTATAGATCGATTTGTTATAGAAACAGCACCGAATTGCAGCAAAGATGTGGTTATAATTTACGACTGGGATGGCGACTCATACTCCGAAATGGGTCACCACTGCGGCCGCGATTTACCACCAGTCTACAACTCTACCAACAATAAGATGAAAGTAGTTTTCAGAACAGATAGTGACATTAACTTAGACGGATTCAAAGCTGTATGGAGGTCAATTTGTGGTGGTAAATATAAAGCCAAAGAAAAAGAGCAAATATTGTACAGTCCTGGGTTTCCTGGTAGATATTTACCGTCATTAGATTGCAAATATGAAATCTCAGCTCCAGGACAAAAAATTTCATTGAAATTTCTAGATTTTGAACTTGAAGGGCCTTATCCTTATTGTCATAATGATTATGTTAGTATATCCGGTGATATGAATCAAATAGAAAAATCATATTGCGGTACAGAAACACCGCCACCATATCGTTACAGAAACTGGGTTTCAATTCATTTTAAAACTGACAGCTATTCGCAAAGAAGAGGCTTTAAATTATCGTACTCATATTTTTCTTGCGGTGGCAACATAACTGGACCCACGGTAATAACTTCAGGTGAGGGTATTAACTACGACAGAAATATGAACTGTTCGTGGTTTATTGAGGCTCCTTCTAATAAAATCGTTATAGTGAAATTCACAACCATAAAGATAGAAGGACGCTCGTGTTCGTATGATTACATAGAATTATTCAATGGACATTTTATTGACTATAACAATCGTATAGTAAAAACTTGTGGTATAGCACAGAACAAAATTCCTACTTACAGAAGCACTGGTAACAAAATGCTTATACATTTCGTAACGGACGGGAATGATAGCTACGAGGGATTCCAAGTTGGAATTTTCTTTAGTTACACACAATCTGTTGGTTGCGGTGGACATATCAACTTGACAGAAACTATGTCCCAAACGATTACATCGCCACTAATAAATAGCAGTGTCTATGAAAATTTCTTAGATTGTTATTGGACCATTAGAGCGCCAGGCGATCGAGTCATAAAAGCAGAATTCATTACTTTCGAAGTAGCCCCTTGCGACAATGTCAGCCAGACAACCTTGGTATACGATAAGTGCGATTGTGATTTTGTTGAAATTAAGGATGGATTGAATCCAGATAGTTCGCAAATAGGTAAGTATTGTGGTTATACAACACCACCTCAAGTTATATCGTCCGGAAACCTAATGAGTATTAGGCTGGTAACGGATGGGGAAATTAACAGCAAAGGGTTCAATATTCGTTTAACTTCCGTTCCTAATGTTTGCGGTCAGTCGGCTTTCTCGGTGACAGCACAAAAGTTGATCATTCGCTCTCCAGGTTACCAAACAGGCTCCATTCCCCGAGGACTGAACTGTGTTTATGAACTTATTCCGTCTTACTCAGATAGAGCTATTCATATAAAAATTAATCAACTAGATCTTGAATCTGGCGACATTGATAGGAACCAGTGCAAAACAGATAAGCTCACGTTATCTGGTCATAGTTTACCACGAAACCTAAGTCTAGGCCCAGATTACGTTCACGAACATATAAAAAGAGAGCTGATTGACACACCTTACCAGATGGAGGAAGCTCTTACTTTACCAACAGAACTACAATTGTGCGGCATTCATAATTCTGGAGACTATTATTTATATGGCCTTACAGCGATTAATTTGTATACTTCCCCTGATCCCTATTCCAAACAACATAAAGGGTTTGAAATAGAAGTAACACATGTTGACTTTTGTGGCAGGAATTACACTGAACTGCAAGGCCGCATCAGAACTCTACGACAAAACAGCGAAGAATCCGAAAAAGATTGTTACACCCTTATCACCGCTCCTGAAACTTACACTGTATCTGCCTATTTCATTACTGTTAATCCCGATGTTGACGATGAAAGCTACTTGGAAGTGTTTGATGGCAACATGACAAACGCAAAAATTTTGGCTAAGATTGCCGGGCAATACGATTGGAATTTATCAGTGTTTTCATCTGGTAGATACCTTCTCTTGCATAACCACCAAAAAAACGGTAAACAAGTTGGCTACGACTTAAATTACGTTATAACCAACAAAGGACCTGGTTGCGGTGGGAAAATGCAAAACGAATACGGAAAAGTGGCTAGTCCTCTGTATCCGAAACCCTACCGTCAGAAAAATACATGTGAGTGGGAGTTGGAAACACTTGTGGGCACAAAATTACAATTAAAATTCTTAAATTTCGACTTAGGAATATGCCGCGAAAACTACGTGAAATTGGTAAATCGAAATGGAAATACGATTTCTACTTATTGCTATGAATCTCCGGCGACGTATACCAGCGTGGACAATTATATTAAAATTATATATGTAACTAGTATCAATAACGGAGGCACGGGCTGGAGCGCCCAATTCTTAGGTATTGTATAGACATAAAAGATACAGGGTGATTTTTTATACACCGGCCAAACTTTAGGGGGTTATTAATTCTGAGGTCATAATAATGATCTTTTACTGTGGGACCGACATCAGACTGGAAAAAAAATAGTCCATACAAATTCCGACTTATTCCAAATTGGGAATCCTGTAAGCCGTATTTTATACAACACAGTATCTTGTCTCTGCCATGTCTATACATTTTAGAATTAGGTATACATACATTCCGAAACAATATGCATTTATTCACTAAGCTACCCAATAGGAGATTCAAATATAAACTTAGACTACCAGCAACAAAACTAGAATTATATCGTAAAAGCCCACATTTTGCTGCTGTAAAATATTAGAACCATATTTTATCCGTGATTATATTATTAGAAAATAAAGAAAGAAAGGGAGACAGTATACGTGAACAAGTTGAAGTCATTCCTGACACAAATTATTCGGCCAAAGATTTTTTAGATGATAAAGATATCTAAATAGACATGAATGTAACAAATAATTTTACTTCTGTTTGCAGCTAAGGATTTTTTGTGTATAAACTTAGCTTAAGAACATGTTGCCATACCCTGCCAGGGTCCATGTGTACTATAATTATTTTTGTAACAACTAAAACTCATACCATGGTGCAATAACTGATATTATGATTATGAGGATGATTATTTAGTATGGAATATCAGATTCTTCGAATCGGATGTCGATCCCATTGTAAAAGTTAACCTTGTAAAATTAGAACGGTAAATAAAAAATCATTCTGTACATATGAGTTTACGGATCTCCATATTTCAATGGCTGTGGACTTTTCTGTGGTGGTATTATATTACCAAAATATTACCCACATAAGCATTAGTAAGCAAAGATCGATCTAAATAAATACAATTGAAACCACAAATCAAGTAAATTAGTATGGATTAGCAGACAAATCATTTTCATCACGCTGTCTAAGCGCGCCATTACATACACAGCGGGAGTAATAGAAAAGTGAAATTCCTTAGGGAGTAATAGAAATGTCAGTACGTCATTTAATTATTAATAATATTAATAAATGTAGGTGTAGGTGTCCGACGGCAACTTAAAAGGGGCTACTAGGTTACTTTTTTCTAGTGATACTTTGGCGCCACACTCTTCTACCGTGCTCAGTGCTCTGCTCAATAAGCATCCCGCTGTTTCATCGTCCTCACTGCCACCAATCCCGCCAAGGCCGCCTGCAGCCTCGGACCAACCGCTTCAGGTTTCTAAGCAAATAGTTCTGCAGGCAATTCTCTCTTTTCCTACTGGCTCAGAGGGTGGCTTAGACGGCATCACACCGCAGCATTTAAAGGACTTAGTTAGTCCACTCGCGGGGGATGCTGGTGAAACGTTGCTGGAGGAGCTTACGGTTCTGACGAATTTAATGTTGGCTGGGAAAGTTTGCCAGGAAATTCTTCCGGTATTGTACGGCGCTAATCTTATCGCTTTGAAGAAAAAAGATGGGGGTATTCGGCCCATTGCCGTTGGCAACACTTTTCGTCGTCTCGCATCTAAGATTTGCTGTCTTCAGTTTCGTCCCCGTTTGGCGCAGAAATTCAGGCCCGTCCAGTTGGGTTTTGGCCTTACAGGTGGTTGTGAGGCAGCGGTACACGCAGCCCGATCTTTCCTAAATGACAAAAATTTTGAAATTTTGGTAAAGATCGACGTTTGCAACGCTTTCAACTCCATAGACCGCGGAATCCTTCTGGCTCAGGTAGAGAATGATCTCCCGGAGGTTTACGGCTATCTATGGCAGTGTTATGGTTCAGCGTCAAGCCTCATGTACAGGGATAACGAAATTCCTTCGTGCGTGGGCTGCCAGCAGGGGGATCCGCTGGGACCGGTGATATTTAGTTTGGCCATCCACCCAATAATTACCCAGCTCACGTCGGAGTTGAATTGCTGGTACCTCGACGATGGCACTATCGGGGGTAATATATCGACAGTTTTAGCCGATCTGAAAACTGTAATCGATAGGTTTGCGGAGGTTGGTCTGTCGGTGAACTACGACAAGTGTGAGCTCTTTGTTTCAGATGCCATTCCTGCTAACACTCGGTCGTCTCTGATTAGCGACATTAATAAGCTCACTCCAAATATTACGATTTTGTCGCGCGCCTCTCTCACTCTTCTGGGAGCGCCAATTTTGGATGAATCTATACCGGCGTCCATAGCCTCTAAAATCGAGCTTTTTAATAGGTGCTCGGACCTATTATTTAACATTAGTCCGCACATGGCGATTTACCTTCTGCGCCTTTGCCTGTTCTCGCCGCGGTTCATGTACGTTCTCCGCTGCGCCCCCGTTTGGAAATTTCCTGCAATTACTGCGAGCGTGGATAATCTCCTGAAGGAGGCGGTTTCTAAAATATTAAACGTTAGTTTTACGCGTGATAGTTGGTCGCAGGCTACCCTCCCGATAAGGTTTGGTGGCCTTGGTCTCCGGATGACTGGTGATCTGGCCCTACCAGCGTTTTTGTCTTCTGCCTACAGCACACTCACCCTCGTTGGCGGTATTCTTCGCATAACTTCAACCGCTGACGTGTCGGTGTCGTGCCTGGCAGAGGCAGAATCGGCATGGGGGGCGGACCATTCGGTCGATCTGGTCCCGCAGGATAAGTCAAGCCAGGTAGCGTGGGACGTCATTAACGTGGAGGCACGGTACAAACTCCTCTTGCAGGATTCCTGTGACCACCTAGAACGGGCCCGACTCCTGGCTGTGTCGGAGAAGGAGTCAGGGTATTGGTTGCACGCGCTTCCGTCACGCAATTTGGGTACCGTTTTGGAGCCAACTGCCCTGCGTATTGCGGTGTGCCTGCGCTTGGGCTTGAAAATATGCGAGGCCCACACCTGCAGTCGATGTGGTCTGTCGGTGGATTGCTTGGGCCGGCATGGCCTGCATTGCAGGATGAGCGCTGGCCGTATTTACCGACATTCCACCATGAATGATTTAATTCGCCGCGCTCTTAGTACTGCCTCGCTTCCTGCGACTTTGGAGCCGTCAGGCCTTTCTGCGGCGGACGGCAAGAGGCCTGACGGCTGCACTCTCGTGCCATGGAGTCTGGGTCGCCCATTGGCGTGGGACGCTACCTGCGTGGATACGCTGGCCCCGTCCCATGTTGAGGGGTCGGCTCGAAAGTCTGGGACAGCCGCGGACCAGGCCCAGACGCTCAAGCGCCGCAAGTACGCGTTTTTAACGAGCGATTATGAGTTTGCGGCGCTTGCGGTGGAAACTTTGGGTCCCTGGTCGACCGATACTAAAAAAATTGTAAAAGAAGTATCGGTCCGGCTAGTGGGCGTCTCGGGCGACCCTAGGGCGGGTGTTTTCTTTGCCCAGAGGTTAGGCTTGGCCCTGCAAAGGGGAAATGTGGCCAGCATTTTAGGCAGTTTTCCGGAGGCGGGGGATCTGGGGGAGATATTTTATATTTAGTGCGTGTTTTGTATTGTGTTGTCTATGCTGTAACTGAGTGTTTTAGTGATAGTTAGTTTTAAGTTTGTATTTCTTGTACCTATTTCGTTCTGTAATTGTATTTTTTATTGAATAAATATTTCGACAGTATAAATGTAATAATATTTTGTCTTAAAACTTATTTTTTGTCGGCAAGTGTGATGAAAAACATTGTATGCAACTATGCATCAATACTCAATCTTTATTGCACTTATAATGTGGTTTACAAGGTGTTAACACAGTAAGTTACAGAGACATTATAACCCTGTTGGGCACGGCAATGTTTTTGTCGAGCGAGGGAGGCTCATAATTAAAGTAAATTGGTATTCCTGATATCTACGGCACAATATAAGCGGCTACTAATTAAATATTGGAACTATGTTATTGTTATGACATGTTTTTTTTTGTTTTGTATGTATTTTTTGTGTTTATAATGATTTTAAGTTATTGCATAGTTTTAGGTTGGTATATAATTTTATTGTTGTACTATTATGTAATCTAATATTAAATTTTATCCGTGCGGTGACGGAGTAAGAATACAAAAATCACCGCCCCTCTCTTCCCGTGGGTGTCGTAGGAGTCGACTAAGGGAAATACTGAGTATCCAGCTTCTCAGCCGGTGGTAGGGTATTTTTACTAGTACCCGCCTGGTTGGCTACCACCGTACATTCGGTGTAAACGCCCGTGAAATGACTTACCTTCGTGTTTGCCGTGTTTCGGGGTCAGCCGGTGTATTTACCAGCATCTAGCGGGCCAGCAAGGCGGTGGCAGCTAACAGGTTACTGATTGTCTCCTGTTCGTTGCCGCCGCGATTTGGGCTCTACTTTTCACTTACGATCAGGTGGAGTGGAGCCACTTTGTTGTGCCAACGTTATTTTTATTGGGTCGGCAACGCGCATGTGACACCCTGAGGTTGCAGGCGCCCATAGGCTACGGTGACTGCTTTCCATCAGGCGGGCCGTATGCTTGTTTGCCACCGACGTGGTATAAAAAAAAAAAAAAAAAATATTTGTTCTTGTTTATTCTAATGAATCTTCCATGTATTCTAATATTCTTGTATTGTACAATATGTCTTACTGGTGAGGAACTTTTTTACTCTATTAATGAATTTTGTTGTATTGCTTTCTTGTCTGAATGAAAGTGGTAGTTTGTTATACATTTTTATTGTCATATCATATGTACCGGATGAGATTAAGTTTAAGCGCGATGGGGGCAAGATTCGTTTATATTTGTGGCGTATTGGGCGTGTAAGTCATCGCGTTTTGTGTAAAGCTGTTGCTGGTTACGTACAAATTTGCATGCTTCGAGGATATAATATATGCTTGGTAATGTAAGTATTTCATGTTTTAGGAAGTAAGGTCGGCAGCTATCTGTTTGTTTAACATTTACAAGGATGCGGATCATTTCTTTTTTTGTAGGGTGAATAGCGATAACATGTCAGTGCTATTGCCCCATAAAAAAATCCCGTACTGGAGCCAAGAGATCAAGCTACCCAAATGTTTGCATTGGCTATACTCACTCACTACAGTTCTATCTTAAATTATGAATAAATGGATGTCATAGTTTAATGTTGTTATTTATGTGTTAATAGCTACAAATTATATTTTTGTTCTTTTTAAATTCATATATATTAAATTAATTAATTATTTAAACGTAGTGTTTAATTTTATTGCATACCTATATATTGTACGTTCAGTGTAGCTAATAGAATAAAAAAATATATATATCGTGATATGAAAATAAATCGTTAACATTATTTTAGTTCATTAACTGTCAAGTTCGTTGTATAAGATTTTTCAGCTGCGTGATTATGAATTTATGAAAAATGCAAGTTTGCGGATTTGTTAACCTTTTTTTACTTTCAACTGAAAAATTGTATAAGCATATGCATTCACCAACTGGACTACTAGCTAATACAAAATAAATAAAATATGTTTCGTTCATCTTTCTTTTAGGAATTCTTTTCTGATTAGGAAAGTGTACGAGAAACCAAGTACTAAAGGTGGATTTAGACTAAACGAGTATTCGCTCATTCTATCCCCCACTCTACGAAATTCGTTCTTTACACAAAACGTGATTCGTCGAAATTCGTTGATTTCGTAGTGGGGGATAGAATGAGCGAATGCTCGTTTTGTCTACATACTCTAAATTCATCTTAATAGGCCAACAATCAAACAATTGACACTCAAATTGATCCTAATTCAATTTGTTAGTTACGCGGTATTCCACTATCCCCGACGATATGGAACGACAAATATCTTACACATGCGCATTTTCACTTTTAGGGACACCCAATTAGCCTGAAATTAAAAAAAACTTATTGCAGTCAGCTTTGTAACGACTCTTAAGTACAATATCTTTAGAAATTTAACCTTGATCGGCTTTTTTATATTATACTAAGGCTTGGAGTTTGTAAAATGAACACCAAAACCGAGTTATTATCGAAATCTTGTGCTTAATTGTCGTTACAAAGCTGACTCAAATTAATTTTTTTTAATTTCACGCTATTGGGTGACCCAAAAAGTGAAAATGCCCACATACACGTCACTATAGTCACTTACATTTACGACGAGCACATTTACTTGTTTTTCACCTACTCGTAAACACTGCTATGTATATTAATTCAGGCGTTTGTCATGAACGCCTGAATGAATACGATTAGGATCATAATATCTTCTAATTTAGTTTTTCTTATTATTAGGCTTATAGAATACTTTAAATGAAAACTATTTCGAATATAA
>JALPQI010010954.1:0-25829 GCA_025490895.1 Thaumatotibia leucotreta
CAAATGGTAATTACCTCTTTTTCTCCCATTCCAACTGGCACTGTCTCTCCATCTCTTTCCTGGCTGCCTCTCGTTTTTCCTAAAAATAGATTATAGAAAACAATTAACAAAAACCGGCCAAGTGCGACGGGTCAAAAATGTAAAAAACGAAATGACAGCTACTTTCCATAACGTTGACCTCTGATCTATAGTAAGGGACCAATCAGTATATCATATTTTTAGCACGGTCGGATCAATCATGAAGAAAATAAAGATGACGGCCGCTTTTCATATTTATCTCGAATCTAGATTAAGGGAATATCGGATCCTCAGATATCGATTTAGCACGCAGGGTTTAAAAATTCAAAAATCTATATGGCGGCCATTTTTCATCATAATGACCTCGGTTCCACATTTTCGGGCCTACCTCAGGAACTTACCTCAGTTACAATGTATGGAAGCCTCCTTCCCAAATTTCGTTTTTCTACTAAATATATATTTCATAATTTTATAGCAGTATAAGACATATCCTTATCAAATTTCATCTTTGTCAGCCTCCGTAGCCTAGTTGGTAGTAACCCTGCCTACGAAGCTGGAGGTTCCGGGTTCGAATCCCGGCGAGGGCATTATTTGTGTATTTATTTATCACAAATATTTGTTCCTTGGTCATGGTTGTCTATGTATTTAAGTATCTATATGTATCTATCTATTATATACAGGGTGTAAGTCTAATACGGGCGAAGCTCTTAACGGGTGTTAGTTTACGACATAATAAGTACATTTAAATAACTTTTTCTTAAAATAAGAGCAACAAATTTTTCCATACAAAATAATTCGGCGCGCAATGTAGAGCAACATACACTAGTTAAATACTCGTTGACAGCTAATTTCAAAAGCAGATGACATAACTGCCATGTCAACAAAAACAAATGTTCGTACCTACATTGCTGCTCCGATAATCTTAAAAAAATTCTGTGGGGTCATAATAAAGAGTAATATTTAAAAAAACTTTGAATCTATGATTACACTAATGAATCCCATGCCTGGTTTAATTGATCGTCCGTATTAGACTTACACACTGTATATCGTCGCCTGGTACCCACATCACAAGCCTTCATTGAGCTTACCGTGGGACTAGGTCGATTTGTGTAAGATGTCCCAAGATAAAATAAAACTATGAAAACGGATAAACTCGCGTATATTAACTAATTTTAACTTCATTCCGACGTTTCGAACACTTTACAGGGTTCGTGGTCTGCGGATGACTGGCAATGAAGGAAATTTGATAGATCTACCTCCATCAAAATAAGAAAGATAAGTACAAAACTACCCACCAAAGAAAAATTACTAAACCACAGACAATAAATTTTAAGGGTGGATGTACATACAAAATTTGCAAATTAAGCATTCATTACAAATATTTTCAGAATGAAGACAAGAGACAAAATAAATAATCTACGCCGGTTCTATCCCTACGCCACTGCCTGAGAAGTATTTCCTTCCTTTGTATGATTGTATTGTTAGGAAGGTATCCCAAAATTGGGACCGGCAAGAAACTCAGCGGGACAACTCTTTTCAAAAAACATTTGTAGTACATCTTAAGATCATCATGCATTAAACCAAAACATACAATTTTGATTAATAAGGAAATTTAAAATAATTTTGAAAAAATGTTGCCAGTACTCAAAAGGGGAATGGTCACCACCGCCAAATCAGCCTCACGGTTTATGTCTAGACTGTTCCTTTATCAGATGAACAACTGGATCCCAAGCTGGTGGTAGAGACAAGCTTCTTTCCATTCTATTAAAGTTTGGATATTTCATTATCTCAATAGCCTCACGCAACATTCTAGGAATGTTTCTCTTCTCCTTAACGAGAACCAAAGGCTTGTCAAACTTAATAGAATGATTCGGTCCATCACTGACATGCTCCCAAACCGCAGACTGTTGTCGACGGTGCTTGACATCGGCTATGTGTTCCTTCACCCTAGTAGTGATATTCCTCTTTGTCTGCCCAACATATGAAAGCCCACATTCACAGTCCAGCTTATACCGGCGTAGATTATTTATTTTGTCTCTTGTCTTCATTCTGAAAATATTTGTAATGAATGCTTAATTTGCAAATTTTGTATGTACATCCACCCTTAAAATTTATTGTCTGTGGTTTAGTAATTTTTCTTTGGTGGGTAGTTTTGTACTTAGCTTTCTTATTTTGATGGAGGTAGATCTATCAAATTTCCTTCATTGTCAGTCATCCGCAGACCACGAACCCTGTAAAGTGTTCGAAACGTCGGAATGAAGTTAAAATTAGTTAATATACGCGAGTTTATCCGTTTTCATAGTTTTATTTCATGAGTAATCCTCGCGGTAACCGAAGAAAATATGTCCCAAGATATTTATTTATTTATCTTATAGTTTAAGGGTATATTGGCTGTGACAGACGGACATGACCAATGTATAAAAATAAAATTGTTCTAAAAGTTAAGATAAAATTGACTAAAAGTAATCATGAAAATTAAATAAATGTATTAGCGTTTTATGTCTATAAATACTAAGTTATCACTAAACTTACCTGTTCTTCTTTCTGCTTCCTCATCATTTCCTCTTGCTCCTTCTTCTGCGCTTCCAACCTTATCTTCTCTCTTTTTTCTTGTTCTTCTCTTTCTTTTCGCTCTCGTTCGGCCTGTTGAATAAATGAGTAAGAAAAAGGCCGATTCCATGGAAAACTACTAGTTTCACTACTTGGCTTATTTAATATTAAGTTGTTCCCCCTAACTTTTATGTGATTTCTTCTCAGAATCACGAGCATATTTGATCTTAAAAGAAGAAGAAAATTATCCTTCAAAAAAAAATGTAGCCTGCCCATGGCAATTTTGAAATTCTTGCCTTTTGTATGTTTGTTAATGTAGAAATGCATAAGCCTACGAACAAATAAAACATGGAAGCCGCACGCCATACTAAATTGCCTTTTAAAATGGTCCTGAATTTTAGTTGACAAGTATCACCCCTTCTTCATTGAATCACGGTAAAGAATTTCAATGTCAACCTATAAAAACTTAAACCGCCATTTAATAATAGTTGTGAATTGTCCATCAAAGTTTTGATTGGCTATATTCTATAAACATTTGTCAAAGATGTTGCGCCGAAATATGCGCGGTGTTAAGAAAAGCGCTATGTCCTGCCCATCTTGGCACAACTGAACAATTGTTTTTGGGGGCATTTTTAAGCTGGCGTTAGACGTCCATGTTGTATATGGTCGCAGAAATAAGCGTGTTGAAATAGGAGAGATGAGGTGATGGGTGACACTAAATGAAACGTCTTGTCAACTAAATTACAGGACCGTTTCTGACGCTCCCGAGCCGTGGTCTAACTGCTATGCTATGCAACTGGTTGTGTCACGGGTAAGTAAAATTATCCATGGTTCAAAAGTCAGATTACTTTTTTATACTGTCATGTAATTATGACCCATAGTACAACTGAGGGGCAATTATCCAACTAGTATACGTAAATATATGTTCTAGTATTGGACTGCCGATAAATTTAGTGTACCGTGGTACAACCAATTGGACCACGGGTAAACTAACTTCCTCGTAGTACATCGGTTGGACTATGGATCATTTTATTTCCCCGTGGCCCAACCAGTTAGATATAGCGGCTGGACCACAGGTCGGGAGCGGTTTTTGAAAGGCAACATACAGTATAATATAACAGTGTAGAAACATATGAATTTCACGTAACAAAATTGTATATTTACCTCTGCTTCCTGGAAAGCATGAAAAATAACAATTTACGTAAATACAATCACTTTGTATATAGATAAATTATCAAAAGTATGGAATTATGGAATTCTCTCGACTCTTGTACTAAAATCATTAGAATAATAAACTAAACCTAATTACAAAGTCATATGGTCCACAATGGTTTCAGTAAGACAATGCAAATGCAATTCCAAGCTCTCTATATGAGGGTTATCTTTTAAGTTCTGTCGATTGCAAACATTCCGCGATTATTAAAAAAAAACTAGTATCAACTTAAATTTGGCCAGAATTTGTCTCTTTCGTGCATAGTTAGAGATAATCATATTGGCATTTTCTTATACTAATATTGTCAACTCAAAAAGAGGGATGGATATACGTTTTCTGGTTTCTACTAACTGACACAGTGGTTTGCTAGACTACTTATATTTAAATTTAGAATTTGAAAACAAAAGAATGACATTAAATCGTCCGTAACGTTTTAGAACAGCTTCAGATCAAAGTTGACATATCGATGTAAATTAGGTCCCTAGTATTAATTTGTATTAATTTTCTACCTTCTCCTTGATGTGACCGTCAGCAAGTTGCTGCCGCCGTCTCTTTGGCCTCTCGCCATGTTTTCATATCGACGCGTTCCGTAAATCAGTAAATCAGGTTCCTGGAATTAATTTCCTACCTTCTCCTTGATGTGAGCGTCAACAAGTTGCTCCCGCCGTCTCTCTAGCTCAGCCTGCCCTCTCGCCATGTTTTCATACCATAGCTCTTCCTAAATCAGGTACCTTGTATTAATTTCCTACCTTCTCCTTGATGTGGGCGTCAGCAAGTTGCTTCCGCCGTCTCTCTAGCTCAGCTTGGCCTCTCGCCATGTTCTCATACCATAGCTCTTCCTAAATCAGGTACCTTGTATTAATTTCCATTAATTTCCTACCTTCTCCTTGATGTGACCGTCAGCAAGTTGCTCCCGCCGTCTCTTTGGCCTCTCGCCATGTTTTCATATCGACGCGTTCCGTAAATCAGGTTCCTGGAATTAATTTCCTACCTTCTCCTTGATGTGAGCGTCAGCAAGTTGATCCCGCCGTCTCTCTAGCTCAGCTTGACCTCTCGCCATGTTTTCATATCGACGCGTTCCGTAAATCAGTAAATCAGGTTCCTGGAATTAATTTCCTACCTTCTCCTTGATGTGAGCGTCAACAAGTTGCTCCCGCCGTCTCTCTAGCTCAGCCTGCCCTCTCGCCATGTTTTCATACCATAGCTCTTCCTAAATCAGGTACCTTGTATTAATTTCCTACCTTCTCCTTGATGTGGGCGTCAGCAAGTTGCTTCCGCCGTCTCTCTAGCTCAGCTTGGCCTCTCGCCATGTTCTCATACCATAGCTCTTCCTAAATCAGGTACCTTGTATTAATTTCCATTAATTTCCTACCTTCTCCTTGATGTGACCGTCAGCAAGTTGCTCCCGCCGTCTCTTTGGCCTCTCGCCATGTTTTCATATCGACGCGTTCCGTAAATCAGGTTCCTGGAATTAATTTCCTACCTTCTCCTTGATGTGAGCGTCAGCAAGTTGATCCCGCCGTCTCTTTGGCCTCTCGCCATGTTTTCATATCGACGCGTTCCGTAAATCAGGTTCCTGGAATTAATTTTCTACCTTCTCCTTGATGTGAGCGTCAGCAAGTTGCTCCCGCCGTCTCTTTGGCCTCTCGCCATGTTTTCATATCGACGCGTTCCGTAAATCAGGTTCCTGGAATTAATTTCCTACCTTCTCCTTGATGTGAGCGTCAGCAAGTTGATCCCGCCGTCTCTCTAGCTCAGCTTGACCTCTCGCCATGTTTTCATATCGACGCTCTTCGTAAATCCCTAAATATTAATTTCCTACCTTCTTCTTGATGTGAGCGTCAGCAAGTTACTGCCGCCGTCTCTTTGGACTCTCGCCATGTTTTCATATCGACACGTTCCGTTAATCCGTAAATCAGGTTCCTGGAATTAATTTCCTACCTTCTCCTTGATGTGACCGTCAGCAAGTTGCTCCCGCCGTCTCTCTAGCTCAGCTTGGCCTCTCGCCATGTTTTCATACCATAGCTCTTCCTAAATCAGGTACCTTGTATTAAATTCCTACCTTCTCCTTGATGTGACCGTCAGCAAGTTGCTGCCGCCGTCTCTTTGGCCTCTCGTCATGTTTTCATATCGACGCGTTCCGTAAATCAGTAAATCAGGTTCCTGGAATTAATTTCCTACCTTCTCCTTGATGTGAGCGTCAGCAAGTTGATCCCGCCGTCTCTCTAGCTCAGCTTGACCTCTCGCCATGTTTTCATATCGACGCTCTTCGTAAATCCCTAAATATTAATTTCCTACCTTCTTCTTGATGTGAGCGTCAGCAAGTTACTGCCGCCGTCTCTTTGGACTCTCGCCATGTTTTCATATCGACACGTTCCGTTAATCCGTAAATCAGGTTCCTGGAATTAATTTCCTACCTTCTCCTTGATGTGACCGTCAGCAAGTTGCTCCCGCCGTCTCTCTAGCTCAGCTTGGCCTCTCGCCATGTTTTCATACCATAGCTCTTCCTAAATCAGGTACCTTGTATTAATTTCCTACCTTCTACTTGATGTGAGCGTCAGCAAGTTGCTTCCGCCGTCTCACAAACTCAGCTTGGCCTCTCGCCATGTTTTCATACCATAGCTCTTCCTAAATCAGGTACCTTGTATTAAATTCCTACCTTCTCCTTGATGTGACCGTCAGCAAGTTGCTGCCGCCGTCTCTTTGGCCTCTCGTCATGTTTTCATATCGACGCGTTCCGTAAATCAGTAAATCAGGTTCCTGGAATTAATTTTCTACCTTCTCCTTGATGTGAATGTCAGCAACTTGCTGCCGCCGTCTCTCTAGCTTAGCTGGGCCTCTCCCCATGTTTTCATACCATAGCTCTTCCTAAATCAAGTACCTTGTATTAATTTCCATTAATTTCCTACCTTCTCCTTGATGTGACCGTCAGCAAGTTGCTCCCGCCGTCTCTCTAGCTCAGCTTGGCCTCTCCCCATGTTTTCATATCGACACTTTTCCTAAACAAGTAGGTTTAGCACAGGATTAGTGCGACAATATGTCGCCGCGAGTTAGACTATCCATCCTTCTTTTATTCATATAGTTCGTAAATGATGTAAAATCTTGTGCCGACATACTGACATACCAATCCTGTGCCAAGCGTACAGGTTATTTGTATTAATACTATTAATTTCCTACCTTCTCCTTGATATGACCGTCAGCAAGTTGCTGCCGCCGTCTCTCTAGCTCAGCTTGGCCTCTCGCTATGTTTTCATATCGACGCGTTCCGTAAATCAGTAAATCAGGTTCCTGGAACTAATTTCCTACCTTCTCCTTGATGTGACCGTCAGCAAGTTGCTGCCGCCGTCTCTTTGGCCTCTCGCCATGTTTTCATATCGACGCGTTCCGTAAATCAGTAAATCAGGTTCGTGGAATTAATTTCCTACCTTCTCCTTGATGTGACCGTCAGCAAGTTGCTGCCGCCGTCTCTTTGGCCTCTCGCCATGTTTTCATATCGACGCGTTCCGTAAATCAGTAAATCAGGTTCCTGAAATTTATTTCCTACCTTCTCCTTGATGTGACCGTCAGCAAGTTGCTCCCGCCGTCTCTCTAGCTCAGCTTGGCCTCTCGCCATGTTTTCATACCATAGCTCTTCCTAAATCAGGTACCTTGTATTAATTTCCATTAATTTCCTACCTTCTCCTTGATGTGAGCGTCAGCAAGTTGCTTCCGCCGTCTCTTTAGCTTAGCTGGGCCTCTCGCCAAGTTTTCATATCGACGCTCTTCGTAAATACCTACGTACTAATTTCCTACCTTCTCCTTGATGTGACCGTCAGCAAGTTGCTGCCGCCGTCTCTTTGGCCTCTCGCCATGTTGAACATATCGACGCGTTCCGTAAATCAGTAAATCAGGTTCCTCGAATTAATTTCCTACCTTCTCCTTGATGTGAGCGTCAGCAAGTTACTGCCGCCGTCTCTTTGGCCTCTCGCTATGTTTTCATATTGACGCGTTCCGTAAATCAGTAAATCAGGTTCCTGGAATTAATTTCCTACCTTCTCCTTGATGTGAGCGTCAGCAAGTTGCTCCCGCCGTCTCTCTAGCTCAGCCTGCCCTCTCGCCATGTTTTCTCTGCGACGCTCTTCGTAAGACTGGTTGCTTGTGATACTGGTTACTGATTGACGTCTGTCGAAAACATAGTTTAATCAGTCAAGTGCAAAGATATGTATCGAAAGAATCCTCTCATTAATATGTTACGACATTCTTATTATGTGTTCCGTTCGACGTCGGAGATCTTTAGATCTGGAGGAGTTACGTCTCCCAATGACCGATAGATGCCGCTAGCGTCTATGAAGCCGCTCCACACCCCGTAGCGCGCCGCTGTGACGTAGTTTCCGCCCAGACAGCTTCCTGTAACCAACCAGCTCGCACCCGGCGACTCGCCGCCATTCCATTGTTTCGTCGACCGTCTTGGCCGAAGGTCCGCATATTTTTATTTAAATTCGACACGTGGTCTTTAACTTCTCGATCGACTTAATTCCCAGTAATTATATTTCGGAACTTCTGCTCGAACAGAAAAGTTATTCATTTGAAGTGAATTTAAGGAAGTCATTTGAAGTGTTTCGCTAATCGTCAAGAAAGTGGTCTATCGTTAAATATTTACGACGAAAATTTTAGATTCGAATTTTAAAATTTCATTTCGAATAATCGAGTTCCCGAAGTATTTTCGAACCGATAACGTCCGTCGTGCAATTTTCAAGGTGACTTCGATCTACCCACTTTTTCTGGCGAAATACGTTCTCGACCACGATCGTGTTTTAAACGTTACCGTCGTTCAGTCGTAGGCGTTTCCGAGATTTAAGTAGGAAATCGTCCGATTAACGCGTGTTTTCGATCGCGTTACTTCTCATACGGTAACGTAAGCCGCTCCGCACCCGACGAGAGGGAACGTGCATCGCTACATCGTGTCGCCGCGGGCAGCGCGGCGCCGCCGGCCGGGGGCGGCCCGCGCGCCGCCGGGGAGCCGGCGGCGGCCGGGGAGCGTCCTGCGCGCCGCCACGTCGCCGGCGCCGCCGTGTCGCCGCCGCGGCCGGGCGCGCCGGGACCCACCCCGCGCTCCGCCGCCGGCTCCGTAGCTGGACCTGGGTACTTTTTACGTTTTCCGCTCTCGGATCGATTGGTGAGTTAGCTTAATGATATTCTATCAACCCAAGGGTCTAGTCTGCGGATGGCGACGAATGTTGTGATCGACGCCACGTGGGCGCCACTGGTCCTGATCTCACTGGCCGCCACCTGGGCGCCACCGATCCTGATCTCACTGGCCGCCACCTGAGCGCCACCGATCCTGATCTCACTGGCCGCCACCTGGGCGCCATCGGTCCTGAACTCACTGGCCGCCACGCAGGCGCCACCAGTCCTGACCTCACTGGCCGCCACGCAGGCGCCACCGGTCCTGACCTCACTGGCCGCCACGCAGGCGCCACCGGTCCTGACCTCACTGGCCGCCATGCAGGCGCCACCGGTCTTGACCTCACTGGCCGCCACGCAGGCGCCACCGGTCCTGACCTCACTGGCCGCCACGCAGGCGCCACCGGTCTTAACCTCACTGGCCGCCACGCAGGCGACCGGTCCTGACCTCACTGGCCGCCACGCAGGCGCCACCAGTCCTGACCTCACTGGCCGCCACGCAGGCGCCACCGGTCCTGACCTCACTGGCCGCCACGCAGGCGCCACCGGTCTTAACCTCACTGGCCGCCACGCAGGCGACCGGTCCTGACCTCACTGGCCGCCACGCAGGCGCCACCGGTCTTGACCTCACTGGCCGCCACGCAGGCGCCACCGGTCCTGACCTCACTGGCCGCCACGCAGGCGCCACCGGTCTTAACCTCACTGGCCGCCACGCAGGCGACCGGTCCTGACCTCACTGGCCGCCACGCAGGCGCCACCGGTCCTGACCTCACTGGCCGCCACGCAGGCGCCACCGGTCCTGACCTCACTGGCCGCCACGCAGGCGCCACCGGTCCTGACCTCACTGGCCACCACGCAGGCGCCACCGGTCCTGACCTCACTGGCCGCCACGCAGGCGCCACCGGTCCTGACCTCACTGGCCGCCACGCGGGCGCCACCGGTCCTGACCTCACTGGCCGCCACGCGGGCGCCACCGGTCCTGACCTCACTGGCCACCACGCAGGCGCCACCGGTCCTGACCTCACTGGCCGCCACGCGGGCGCCACCGGTCCTGATCTCACTGGCCGCCACGCGGGCGCCACCGATCCTGATCTCACTGGCCGCCACCTGGGCGCCACCGATCCTGACCTCACTGGGCGCCACGGGGGCGCCTTCGATCCCGACCTCACTGGCCGCCACGACAGTGCCACCGGGGCGGGGATCCCACTGGCTGCCATGTTGGTGCCACCCGGCCTGACGTCGCTGGCTGTCACGGAGACGCCATCGGTCCCGACGCTGGCCGCCACCGGTCCCGACGCTACTGAACGCCACGTGAACACCACCGGCCCTGACCCCACTGACGCCATGTCGGTGCCACCGGCCCCGACGTCACTAGCTGCCACGTGGGCACTACCCGTCCTGAGCGTAACGTCATTGAGCCCGTTTTTGACGGGGTGCCACTACGGCGCTACCGATCCCGACCTCACTGGGCGCTACAACGGTGCCACTGGTCCTCGCCTCATTGGCTGCCGCAACCACGCCACCGGTCCCGACTTCACTAGTCGTCGCGACGGCACCATCGGTATTGACCTCACCGGGTGCCACGGGACACCGCTGGCCACGAAATTATAGTCACCATGATGACATTACAGGTAATACTACTGCCGTTCGATGCTGATGTTGTCCAGGCATCTCCTCCTCCTGTTGCTGCCGATCACGAAACCGCTACATTCACGCGGCCACCGCAATGGCGCTACAAGTCATAATACAATTAGTCCGATGAAGTTCATTGTGCAACTACAGTGGCCCGCCAAGCCGATACAATGACGCCACGATAACGCCTCGCTGCCGGCTGCCAACTGGCCGGATGACGCCACCGACCGCGATATTCGTCATACGGCGGAAGCTCTGCCCAACGCGAAAGCGCCAACGACTCTTGTCAGTTTGGCCCCCCCATATCACGTAAGTAACCAAGCTGATGCCGGCAACCACCCTGGCGCCGCCTGCCGAGCGGAAGCATTGCAAACCACAGTCTGGCGCTCCTGCTTCGGGTGTTCCTGATAGACATACACGTGCCTACTGCAGCTGGGGGGATTGCAGACCTCTCGGTCTCGATCAAGGATCCGTTGTAGTGGCTGACCGAGTCACAAGGAACTGCGTCCTATCGTTCTATAGGAAATCTGTACGTTGTATCTATATTCAAATACTATCTGCAGTCTCCCACGATCCAATACAGCAGAAGCAGGAACACTTAGTGCACACTGCACCAAACCGAAGACCTGTTCGACAATGAATGGAATCTCTAACGTAATATCTCATGTTATTCTACAAATGTATCCTGCTTGACCAGCCCCGGATTCCTCAGACACTCAAATCCGCGGGCCTGCTTTCTGAAAACTGGTGGTATTGACAAGGTTTGGAAACAGATCTTATAATCTCTCCACTAGCACTCGTTCTCCAACAATACGGGTTCCTCCTCATAAAACGAACCATTTCTCCGAAGGCAATAAACAAATTTGGGACAAAAAAACCCCGGTCTTAAGCGAGCTCGAGATACAGCTGCTCGAGGAAAGAGGCCATGAAGAGATAGCTCGAAACACCGGTATACTCGTCACAGAATATAAATTCTTCGTTTTTATCTAAGCGTATTGTCATTTCCCGGTGCTATCCCTACACAGATTATTCTTTCCCAGAGCAGATTAAAGGTCTCCCATATTAATAGCTGGAACTTACTTACTCCTCTAGCGCAACGACCCAAAGAAAGTCCTGGTCCCCAACACGACTGTTCACCTCTGACTCCGGTCCTGGGCAGTTTTAGTATACTTAATATTATTTGTAAGTAAACAATTGGATGCGTCCATGACTGCGTCCACATGATACAGTTCTGACCAACGTTTGATCACCTATCAAGACTTATTTCCTGATAGCAATCCAGTCGAAAAAGTAGTACAGATTACCAGATCGACCCCCATCAACCTAGGTTGGCAAATATACTACCTGAAATACGATGCAATCCTTACTCAAACCATAGCCACAACATTTGCGTCCTGCAGGGAAAATAAGGTAAATGAATGGTTGCGAGACAGCCTGTCTCGCGTCCAACGCCGTGCGCTCCTAGACGGACTCAACCTTACGAACTTAGGCGTCCATGGAGGCTGGTTGCTCTATCGCAGGCCCTAACACTGCTTCGGGCGATTGCAGAGTCCCATGCCAGCTCCCATCTCATCTGCCAACCGGACTCTGAGGGAATCTCCCATGGTGGATTAAGAACGTAATAAAATATGTTCATATCGAGGTAAGAAGGAAACACTATACTAAGTATATTGATCAACGCACCGCATTCTCAGTCGGTCCTCAACAGGAAGCCGGTGCATGGTCTCCAACAGGGAATCTGCACTGCGACTCCAAAAACCTACACTTTAAAACTTAAGGAGAACTTGAGGAGATCGATAGTTAGTATGATTATTAGTTACAACGACCAACGCAGAAAGTATTGGCATCAGGGAATTGCCTACGCACTACAGGTTCAGAACTTACGGAATCAGTTCGGTTCATATGCCTACAGGTCGGTACTTTCAGGAAGTCGACGGACGAGCTAGGGGACTCTGCGCCCCCGAGCGGCACCAGCGCCCGGAGGCCACTGAGCAGATCTTCACCCGCTAGGGTACCCCGTCCATCGACCTGTTCGCTCATCTCGAGCGCCCACGTGCCGCGGTAAGTTTCAGTCTAATAGCCCTAACTGAACGCACGATGCGTTTAGCTAAGCGGAATGCTGCGATACCGACGCCAACTGACCAAATCAAAAGAAAAGTCTGCTGGTGTTCCATTGGCGTTCCTCCAAAGTAAAAACAGGTCCATATGGAAAATAGTCATCGTGGTACGCCAAAAATAAGATCGTCTGCCATCTCATCAAATCAAGTAACGAAATATCTCGCATTTTGATCGCATTTAGCGTAGCAAACGATACGCTTTGATTTATATTCTTTTTAAAATATTTACCTGGCGAAACCTTCACCTTCCAAGTACCTGTTTGATTAATCGCTTAAAGAATACTAGTTGTAATCTAAACAGCTGTCCGACATATCGGAGAGAAAAGCACATATGGAATGTTAATTTAATACTGGGTCTAGAGTGCAAGACCTTGCACTGAACTGTATTATACATAGACAATTATTCTGATAATTCTCACTTGTATATTTTCTGTCTGAAATTCCGTTCTAAATTCGATAACATCAAAATATGAACCCAGTATTCTGGACATGTCAATACGTATAAATAACGAAAATGTTACGCGTAAAATCTACGGATAAGTAAGTCCTGTATATAATCTGCGGATATCTACTCTGTAGATACACGCAAATCGCATGTCGACCCAACCGAAAAGACTTGTTTTGAGCCGACTGTTAACGCCTGAATGCGTAGCGATGCATCATGTATTCTAATTTTATTGACTACACGTCATAATTCAAATTTAATTGAATATTTGTCAAGCATGTCATGCATTTAAGGAATAATGTTTATCTATCTATCTGTACTATGTATATGTACACCTATTGGTTTACGGCAGTAGAGCCCTAACATTTGTGCACCCGCTGACTCGCCACCAGGAGATAATAGACAGGTCTCCAGATCTAAAGATCTCCGACGTCGAACGGAACACATAATATGAAATTTTACCTTCCAATAAAATTAATAAAACCAATAAAATTGTTATTATGTTTCCTCAAGACGTCGGAGATCTGGATAATGCCTTCCTGGTGGCATCTTTTATCAAACTTTATATTCTCCTCAACAATGGAATGGCGGCGAGTCGCCGGGTGCGAGCTGGTTGGTTACAGGAAGCTGTCTGGGCGGAAACTACGTCACAGCGGCGCGCTACGGGGTGTGGAGCGGCTTCATAGACGCTAGCGGCATCTATCGGTCATTGGGAGACGTAACTCCTCCAGATCTAAAGATCTCCGACGTCTTGAGGAAACATAATAACAATTTTATTGGAAGGTAAAATTTCATATTATCAGACATCGGACAAATGTGCGTCATTATTCGCAGTTATATGGACAATATGGACATGACTCCAAAATTGATTAAATGAATAATTTCTTGAAAGGACCATGGGCAAATTTGTATGGTCCTCACGCACCAACAAAAATGAAACATGTCTCATTTAATAGATCTTGGCAAACTGATGATTTAGTGTGACGAGAATCGCCCGATGTATGGGGTTTTCTTGGATAACGCTCCTAAAATTACGCTTGTTTTTTAATATTACCTGAACGTAGGCGGAATCAGTTCCGGAGGCAATTTGGCCGGCACCGGTTCTCCCTGTGTCGCTTTTTCGCACAGGTACATTGCCAGCACAAATTCTTCGCAACCTGAGAGAAATACAAATTGGTAATATACTTAGTTATTATAACACTGCGACCATATATAACATGGACGTCTAACGCCAGCTCAAGAATGCCCCCAAAAACAATTGTTCAATTGTGCCAAGATGGCTAGGACATAGCGTTTTTCTTAACACCGCGCAAATTTCGACGTAACATCTTTGACAAATGTTTATAGAATATAGCCAATGAAAACTTTGATGGACCAATCACAACTATTTTTAAACGGCGGTTTTAAATTTTATAGGTTGACATTGAAATTCATTACCGTGATGCATTGAAGAGGGGGTGACACTTGTCAACTAAAATTCATGACCGTTTTTGAAAGGAAATTTAGTGTGGCGTGCTGCTTCCATGTTTTATTTGTTCGTAGTAATAACAATATTGAAAAAATAATACGCGACTGCCCTTTTAAAACGAACAAACATAAGTTGCTTGCTTGAAAAAACTAGCTGTTTTTAATAATATTTGCAGAATTTATAAAATCCTTTTTAACATTAGAGTGTATTCGAATTTCCCGATATTTAACATTCTATCCAAAATAACAGAAAATAGGCGCTGAATTGGTTTCAAGAGAAATCATTTTAGAGCGTTGAAAAACGCTCAACATGGTACGTTAAAAGAAGCAAATTTGACTTACACCGGCTTACTATGCTCAGGGTAGGCAGCGCATAGGCGATTTTTTTGTCACTATGTCCATGGGCTTCAGTTCCCGCTTTCCATTATATTATTATTATTATTATTATTTGGAGCCTGACGTGTCCCACTGCTGGGCAAAGGCCTCCCCCCAATCTCTCCACTGGTCCCGGTCAAGCGCTGTGTTTGGCCATTCCTTCAAGAAGGAGTCCAGTTCATCCCGCCATCGCCGGCGTGGTCTACCAGATGCTCGATTCGAGTTTTTGGGCTCCCACTTTGTGGTGATTTTGCCCCACAACTCATTAGGCATCCGGCAGACGTGTCCAGCCCAGTCCCACTTTAGCTTGGCCGCCTTCCGAGCTACATCAAGGATCTTGGTCTTGGAGCGCAGCGTGGTGTTTCGGACTCGATCTACCAATTTAACACCTAATATGCTACGCTCCATGGCTCGTTGGCAAACCCCGAGTTTGGACTTCTGGGCTTTGGTCAAAGACCAAGTTTGTGCACCGTAGGTGAGAACTGGAAGTATACATATGTCCATGATCTTCCGCTTGAGTGATATTGGAAGACATCCTTTCATTAAGTGTTTCATGGACCAATAGCTTTTCCAGGCGTTCTCAATTCGTCTTTCGACCTCTTTTTCCTGACGTGCCTGGAAAGAGACTAATTGGCCCAAATAAAGGTACTCATGGACATATGCAATGTGCTCTCCGTTTATCTCAATCCTACGTGGTGTGCTGTTGGTCATAAGCTTGGTCTTTGATTTATTCATCTTTAGTCCAATCTCGAGGCTTGCAACGCTTAGTTCTTCAAGCATTTGCTGTAGCTCGGAAGCAGTTGAGGAGAAAATAACTATGTCATCGGCGAATCGAAGATTAGTTAATCTGTGATCGCCGACAACCAGCCCCTTCCCTCCCCAGCTTGGCACAAGTTTTTGAAAGACTTGTTCCAATGTGCTTGTAAAGAGTTTCGGCGATAGGGGTCCTTGCTTCACTCCTCTTTCTATCTTAAAAGATGAGCCGGAGGTTTGCAGTTTGATGGCAGCTGTACTGTTTGTGTATATGGTACTAAGAAGTCTGATGTAACACGGGTCTAATTGTTGGTTCGATAGGGCTGTGAAAATAGAATCATGAGTGATGCTGTCAAAAGCCTTAGAATAATCTATGAAGGCTAGGTAAAGTGGAATTCTGTGTTCTTGGCATTTTTCTATTATTTGATTGAGTGAATGAAGGTGATCGGTGGTGGAGAGGCCTGGTCTAAATCCCGCCTGTTCGGGTGGTTGGAAGCGATCAAGATGTCTCGATATGCGGCTTTCTATGATCTTAATAAATATTTTGTACAGATGGGAGACAAGGCTAATAGGGCGATAATTACCCATATCAGCTTTGTCACCTTTTTTGTGGAGGAGTATTATATTGGAGTGGCACATTTGTTTAGGAAAGGTTTGTGTTTCGGATATGCTATTGAAGAGTTTGGTAATGTGAGGGATTAATGCGGGCTCTCCTACTCGTAAGGCCTCTGTTGTGATACCGTCTTCGCCCGGGCTCTTACTATACTTCATCTTACAAAGCGCAAGATGCACTTCGTGTTGTGTTATGGGTGGGATAGTGTAAGATGCGTTTGAAGTTGGGGAGCTTTGTGTTTGGGTGGGGTTGGAATAAAGAGTCCGGTAATATTCTGTGGCTATGTCTAAAACTTTGTCTCGGCTACTATGTTTTACTCCAGATTGGTCTTTTAAGCTTGTGATCCAACATTTGCCGACCGTAGCTCCCTCCATAGCTGCTTTAAGGGACTTATTTTTTGTTAAGGCTATGTCAACTAGTTTAGTTTTGTAATTTCGGATATCTGCTCGAATACTGCGTTTCACTATTTTATCTATTTTTCTGTATTCCTGACTAGTTTTTGGATGGAAAAATGTTTGCCTGGTTTCTATTAGTTTTATTGTTTCTTCTGTTAGTTTTTTGTGGCTTCTCTTAATGACTTTGATTTTGTGGCTTGCCCTTTTTATACTGTTCTTAATGTCGTCATATTGTTCATTGACATCTTTATGCTCATCCATATCAAGGGTGGAGAAGTAATTGTTAAGTTCTAAGTTAAATTTCTCTTTGTGAATAATAAGTGTGTCTTTATCATGTTTACGGATTTTGTTTTTTAAAATTAATTGCTGACGGTAAATTTTATTGTCGAAAACTAATCTGGCACGTAAAGGTCTATGATCGGAGCTGAATTTAATGTTATTTATGGCCTCTACGTTCTTGAGAGTTTGTTTATTTGATGAAATAATATAATCGATCTCATTTTTTATTAGAGAATTTGGGGATATCCACGTCCATCTGCGGCTTGGTTTTTTGGGAAAATCCATCCAATTTCCATTATACTTTTACATTTTTCCATTCACATAAAAAAAAAGACTGTGATACATTTTATCGCCAATGTCCGAGGTAGATCTCTTGTGGACTCTGATTTTGGCCGGTCTTTACGAACAAATAAAACATGGAAGCCGCACGCCATACTAAATCGCCTTCCAAAAACGGTCATGAATTTTAGTTGACAGATGTCACCCCCTTTTCAATGCATCACGGTTATGAATTTCAATATCAACCTATAAATATTAAAATCGCCATTTTAAAATACGTAGTTGTGATTGGTCCGTCAAAGTTTTGAGTGGCTATATTCTATAAAGAGGGCGGAATCGCTCATGGCAAAAACCAAATGTCACTAGAGTTTGAACGTTAAATTTTATCGACTATCGACTAAACTGAAATGTATTTACCAAGCGTATCTTTATTTATTTATGAACAAAACTAAACCTCAAATCCATAAGTAAATACAATGCAGGGATCAGATACCGTTTTTTTCTCCATACAAAAGAACGGTTCGAATTCCGTTCTTTTTCGTTCTTCGGAATTTTTCTTCTTTTTGTTAATGGAGAATGGAGTAATTCAAAAATTCGATGTTAATAATTACATAAAATGTTGAGTACTACATAAAGAGTGTAAAACATTTCCAAATATTGAGCCATTTTGAGGTTTTTCTAAAAAACCGGTTCCGATCCCTGATACAATGTCTAGTTCTGTAAATTACAGAGCAGTATATATTGTTGAGCGCTTTTCGTCGTAAGTAAGACAAGGATATTTATTTATCTATTTGTTGATTGTTTTTCTTTTTGGATTAACCATTTTATTCAAATGTGAATTAGTTGTTAAATGAGTAATGGCAGAAATGACAATTAAATGTCATACAATTTATTTTTAATCTAATCAAAGAGGTCAAAATCAAATTGTAGGTCGAATAACTAATCAAAGAGGTTAATGTTAAAGACAGAAATGTAAAAGGTGACCGAATTTATCGATAGCTGGAAATGTCGATAACATTTTACGTTCCAACTCTATTGACATTTGATTTTTGCCATGAACAATTCCGCCCTCTGTCTATAAACATTTGTCAAAGATGTTGCGCCGAAATATGGGCGGTGTTAAGAAAACTGCTACGTCCTGCCCATCTTGGCACAATTGAACAATTGTTTTTGGGGGCATTTTTGAGCTGGAGTTAGACGTCCATGTTATTATATGCAAGCCGGTCTACTGATGACTGTGATCTTGGTCGGTCACATACAAGTCTTACTCTGCAATACAACAACATAACGAGTAATAGGTACTATATATTAGAGATGTAACGGAGTTCTGCTTCCGCTTCTGTTTCTGCGGAGCTTCCGTTTTGTTTTACACATCCGCTTCTATACTGGTTCTGTTATTTTTAAAACAGAAGTCAGCGGATGTCGGAGCCTAGCGCAACGGTGGAACATGAACGGCGTACATCCAAAACCAACCGGTTTATACCTGTCATTCGCTCATTTCTTCTCTTGCTCGCTACCTACCCTTAGCGTCTTGTCTACTTAGCTTTCACTCGAGCTCCGCTTTTGTGTTTCGGTTCTGTTTTCGGTTCCGCTTCTGCTTAAGTTAAACTAAATTCCAAACTTATGCTTCTGCTTTCGCTTCCGTTAAAACACATCCGTTACATCCCTGCTATATATACTGACCGCCCTGTTTCCGCTTGCCCTTCTCAAGTATAAAGATGTGCTTAAGCGACACATGAAAAAGTGCTCTATTGAGCCATCGCAATGGGAACAGCAGGCAGCCGTATGAACGGAATGGCGCGCTGCAATACATAAGAAGATTACCGATTTTGAGACTCGTCGGCGCTTGGAACTTGATGCCAAGCGCGACGAGTTGAAGGCCCGACCACCTGCGGCAATATCTTATAATTACATTCATGGTGTGCTCGCATGCCCGCAGTGTTCACGTAATTTTATCAATAAGATTGGTTACGTGAGCCACATGCGAGCACACCAGAGATAACAACGGAGTCGACAGCAGTCACCGTGGCCGAATCGGCCGTGGGGAGTATGTATGTATATGTATGTATATACTGACCGAGTCTGCCATCAGAGTCCAAGTCAGCAAGCGCCCAGATTTGCGCCAGGGCAG
The DNA here is from genome assembly GCA_025490895.1 of Thaumatotibia leucotreta. Lineage (NCBI taxonomy): Eukaryota > Metazoa > Arthropoda > Insecta > Lepidoptera > Tortricidae > Thaumatotibia > Thaumatotibia leucotreta. Next base: position 19,431 of record JALPQI010010954.1, read on the forward strand.
CTTGCGGGAGACGTGATTGAAGCATGATAGAACGGGCGCGAGCACCAGATACCCAACCGCTCTTCTGAAGGTCTGTAGCGTTGAAGAGTTGAGTGTATCTGTTCAAATACAAATAATTATCAATACAGAGAATACACTTTTTTTTCTATGGTTTAGAGTTAGTTAAGCAATTATTATACAACGTTTTATTCAAAAAATAATATGTGGACAGTCTTTTTAAAAAAAAATCCAACATTAGTAATTATGTCGCCACTGCACTCGTATACATATCTAAAAGCTTAATTACATTATTTTAACGATGTTTAATTGAGTATAATTGTGTTTATCGATAGTCGATAAAACACTTCGTTCAATCGCTCTGACGGTTTGATTTTTGCTATGAAGGATTCCGCTCCTTGATTATCACTATTATCTGGTACCTCCTAGGCGCGAATTAACGCCATTGGTTCTCCAGAGTTGTAGGATACGCGCCAATGGATTTAGCGTACCTACAGTGACACTTCAGCTCTCATTTATGTATGTATGTGTGTGTGTGTGTGTGTGTGTGTGTGTGTGTGTGTGTGTGTGTGTGTGTGTGAGTGTAAGCGTGTGTGGTAGTGCCACGAGAATTGTGGTCATGCACACAGCAACATATAATGACAACACGAGGGGAATTCGAAATTTGTGTTCTTTTTCGTACTGGCAGCAAATCTATTTCAGTGTTAGTGAAATCATATCATGGTGCATTCCATGAAATAGGTTACATTGTTCCGACAACGTGACGGCTATGACAGCTACCATAGAAACATGGAAAGTGCGAGTATTCACTATGAATACAAACTTAAGATACACCAAAAATTGTATTCGTGACTTTCTTAGATGCATGCGAAGAACGGTGTCACGTAGCCGACAACCGTCAGAACTGGTAATTCTGCCAATTACTGTAGTATTGAGTCCTTACTTGAGTTTCTGTGGTTGTGGGATACCCCACTCCGCAATGGCCGGTGGACTCATAACTCCAAGAGGTTCGACAGGACTTGTCACAGCTGAAGCATGTACTGATCCTGCTTGTGACCCTGGAAATACGACTTCATCAGATCTTCATCATATCATCATAAGGGCCAATTTCTAGCGTGTTTGGGCTTTCCCCGACCGTTTCAACCGCTGTGACTTCGGTGGCAGCCTTATCACACGAATCCCGTGACAGATGCACGCATTTTAGATATCTTGGTAGACGTAGTTGACAACTACCAAGATACCCACGGAAATCAAGTAATAATGGTGACACCGAAGTCACAGCGGTTGAACCGCTCGAAGAAATGTCCGTTTAATATGTTGTTGTATAAGTAAAATAGGCACGTTTGATCCCGAGGTGCGGAAAAAATGGCCATATTTCCGCAACTCGAGATCAAACGTGCCTATTTTGCGTGGTCCTAACGCTGGCCCAATACTTATTGGAGACTTCACTTACACTCTTGAATTTCTTCGTTATATACCTGTTACCTCCCTCCCTCACGATGTTTTCCTTCACCGTAAAGCACTTGTTAATATCAAATGATATATTAATTGTTTATTTATTGATTGTGCAAATTGTACTGTTATATTATACCTCGATATCAAAATTATAGTTATGTAGACATAACGTAACACTAAAACTAGGATTGAACTATCGTTCCGGCGTCGAACCTGATAATTTTTTTTTTATAAAATCAGTCAACTTTAAACATTAAAAACAGAGTAAGTCTCACCTGGTTTAGACTGTTCATCAGCTTTAACCGCTGCGATAGGTGTACTGGTCACCGGTTGCCCAGCAACCGTGGAGACAGGCTTCGGTGGACTGCTGACGAGCGACCCCATCGTTGTCCCCGTTGGTATCAAGGGTTGAGGCGGAGAGGATATCAACGGAGGAGTACCTACAGGTTGCTGCATACCCAACGGTTGAATACCTAACGGTTGTTGTACTAACGGCTGCATTGGTGGTATAGGTTGACTGGGCAACCCTATAGGTTGGTTTGGTATTAAAGGTTGAGCTGGTATGATTGGTTGCATTTGATTTGGGATCAAAGGTGCTGCAGGGATTATAGGTTGAGGCATAACTGGTTGTGCACCCATCACGGGTTGTGTAGGCATTATTGGTTGTGTAGGCATCACTGGTTGCACTGGCAACACTGGTTGTGCAGGCATCACTGGTTGCGCAGGCATGACAGATGCAGGCATAACTGGTTGTATAGGTTGAGCAATTGGTTGACCAGTCAAAGGAGTTGGTTTCACACCAGATATAAGGTCAGGTACGATAGGACCGGCGGGGCGTGGTGGCATAGCTGGTTGCCCGAAGTCACCTAATAGTGACTGGGTAGGTTGGGGGGGTATACCCCCTATTAGTGGTTGCTGGGAAGGCATTGGGGGTATTGGGGGTTTTACCGGGGCGGGGAAAGCTTGTTTTGGGGGTCCTGTGAAACAAAAATGTTTTAGATTTTATTTACATATAAAAAGTATGAATCCTTGTGAACTAATTCGTACACGATTTTTTTTAAAGTAGTCATTGTCATACATCGTCATATTCACTTACAGTCAATTTACGCTTAAATAGAGTAATACATTTCGCTCATTGAATGCAAAACTGCCACATTCCGAAATTTAAAAGTATGGAAAAAGCAACCATATTTCAGGAAAATATAGTAAATTATCCAACACAGTTTTTTTCGAAATGTGGCGGTTTTGCATTCCATGAGCGATTTGTTGAAAATTTGCAATCGTTTTTAACTTTTTACTAAGCAGAAGAGTACTTTGATTACCCAAAAAATATATGCCTAATATTACCTGTAGGACTGAGCGATCCTAACAAAGATGGCGGTAAGACCTTAGGTACTTCAATGCCATGCAGTTTCAAATTGATTATCTGAAAAAAAAAATCGTTGGGTAGTGGATGGTTCTTATTTTTATAGATCGAGGTTTTCGTAATTGCTATATTCATTAATTTTTTTTTCTTACAAAAAATTATAAGTATTTATTTTGTTCAGAATAAAACATTAGTATAAGAAAAATGCAGTATGATTTTCTTTGCTTGAGGTACAGGCAAACATGATCAAATGTAGCACTATAAAAAGTGATTGTCCAAAACCATGGACACAAAATACGTACCTTATTTTTCGCGAGAAGCTGTGTACATTTCCCAACCTAACTATAGTACATTTCCTAAATAGTGCGGGAAAACTTTTTTTCGGCGCGGGTGAAAGTTGGAGCCCGAGTGAAACAAGGGCGATAATCACCCGAGTTACAAAAAAGTTTTTGAACGTGTAAGGGACGATTTTTTTCATAACAAGTGCGTCATTAAGAGAAATTACCGCGCGCGAAGCGTGCGCAAAGTTCGTTTTTGCGCACTAGTTAGGAAAAATATTTTTTTAACCATTCCATTTTATAACCATTAATTTAAATATCTATACAAATACTGCTGAATTACAAAGTGGAATGTTTACTTGTTCTTATTGGTCAAATACAATATGTTTTACCTTGCATGCAATAGAGAATTCTTTCAAATCCAGTTTCCCATCCGCATTGCAGTCGGCCAGAGACCAAATTTGCCCAAGAACTGGAGGTGGCAGTTGTGACTGAAAAAAAATATTAAAATTAAAATACATGTTGTATTAGAACTCTAGGTTTAAGATTTTAAGTTAGTAATAAAATGTAATCAGCAAAGAATACGATTTTGTACCGTTTGGTGTACAAACTTTAGGTTCATGGGGCCCCAGCGCACGCAAATTGTTTGCTGAGATCGCGAAACGTCTGGTCGACGTAATTAACGCCGATGCTTAGTATTGCGATACAGCGAGGAAAGCCAGCATCCTCTGTATAATGCCATAAGGGCCAATCTTAGGGAACATACCCATACTACGTGACCTGTTTAGGGGGGGGAGGCGGTCCGTCAAAGTACCACTCTTGGTCACCAGGGGGGGTCTGGTATCTTGTCACGTGACTAGTATATTTCGAGATAATTTTGTAATAATGTAATTTAAAATTAAAGCGGACTTGCACGCCACCGCTTTTTCCCATCACTATGATGCATTAATAAATATGCTAATACATATAAAATGTTTAAAACCAATTCTACAATTTCAATTTACTACTTAACCTACGCCTGCACTCTCGCAGTACGTGTTTTCAAAGACTAAAAAATACTACATAAAAACTTACTCTTGGCAATATACTATGCTTGGTCACCAGGGGGAGGGGGGAGGTCAAAAACGGTTAAAAAAGGGGTCACTTAGTATGGGTATGTTCCCTTAGATGTACATAAATTGTATTTTGAAAATAATTCATTTGAAAAATTAAAAAAAACTAAGATTGTGTTCTAAAAGTGCATTATGGAATAATGCATTTTTTTTAGGTTTGTTTACCTGCAGCATGAACCGCTTAGCCTGCTCCCCACTGAGGTTCCCATTGGTAGGACCGAGGTTCCGGAAGTGTTCCGCAAACTTTGCATGCTCGTGTGGCTGTATCACCCACGGGTCACCCATTTTCACCTCTGTAACATAAACATAAAAACCTAATTCATCAACTTACTGCATATATTTTTGATATCACATAAGCCATTTATGGGTTATTGCCAACCCAAAAAACAAAAGTTGTCCATTTGGTGGTCAAAAGTTTCTTTTTTTTATTTTATTTACCAAAAACGTTAACACAAACTGCAGAAACAGTGCTCATTTTTTTTACAATTTTCAATTGTCTTGTACACACAGTATTTACATATTTATGTCTGTATTTATTTATTTATGCCAGTGCACACGGAAAAGCAACCCGCCATGGTGTTCAAAAAGGGACTTTATTGAAGAATACATAAGGTCCAAACTTGCTTGCATTCTAAAGAGTCGTGACAAGGTACCCCCCCATGTGCACTGACATATTTATAGTAACATCAAATACACTTAGATATTATATGTATTAAATATTAAAACAAATCATTCATTGCTGAGTTAACAGCTTTCATAAATTTATGTTACGAATTGATTGCATAGGGCTATAGACTGGGGAACCTAGTTGTACTATCAATTGTTTTATCCTAAAAATAAGTACAGGAATCCCTTAACTTTATGTATGTCCACCGAAAAGACAATAACCTAAATTTGGCAATGACCCTTATTAAAATTAGTTAAAAGTAAGCATAACACAAACATCGGGAAAGACTTTCTTGCAAACATAGTTAATGCCTGGAACAATTTATCCTTCAAAGTTGTATACACAAATAGTGTTAAAAAACAGACTTGGCAAATTATGAAAAACAATGTGTTGTAAAATAATAGTACATTACTGCAGACACCGGGAAAGATGGGCTTATCGGCTGAGTAGGTATGCACAGTGATACGAAGCTGGTAAGCCCATTTCACGGCAAGGCATGTATAGTGCTTTTCTCAAACATATGCAATGAAATAAAAAATACGACAATAAAAAAAAAAGAATTTAGCTGTTTAGCCTGTACATGAAAACAGACGCCATGTTTTAAAAAAATATTACTTACCGGCCTAGGCCGTTAAATTCGTATGAAAATCCATTACTATTATCTCGAGGTCACCCGCCTGCAACGTCATACTTTAAAGCCTATTATGACGAACATAATGACAACATTTCATTGCATGTTTGAGAAAAGTCGCTTCCTCTGTCCCTATATCCCATGTACGCTTAAATCTTTAAAACTATGCAACAGCTTTTTGATGCAGTTTTTTTAACCCTTCGCGTGGCAGACACCGGTCGGCTCTTTTCGTCTTAGCTGGCGGTGTCCCGCTCACTCCAGGAAAAAAAACTCCGTAAAATGGCAGTGGCCGGCTGCGGTACCAAATTAGAGGTACTCAGTTTAGAAGTGAAAATAAATACCTAAGCCTGTATTTGCACTGTTCTAACACGTAGCAATCGAAATTGATAAACAGAGATGACTAGCAGGTGGTCAGAAACGTCAACAAAGCTTTACTTTCTTAGACACTTCACTCTGTAAGTTTGGTTGCACGATGGTGTTTGGATGTACAAAACGTGGGAGTGTTTCATTCGTTTTTTACTATTTAAAGTGGTATTTCGAAGAGAAATTTGTGAAAATAAGATGACTGGGTAACTAATACATATAATTCTTAGACATTGTTTGCGTTCTGACTAGGTTTTCATTAATAAAAAACGATATTCATCAGGTGCTTTGGATTCGCTTGTTGACATGCGCGCCAAACAAATCATATTTTGACGCCAAATATCAACAGATTTATTTAAACTATGGGAAAAATAGATTAATCAGTTCACAATTAGGTTAATTCTAGTTGCAAATTTAAGCAAATAAAACATTATTCGACGAAATATCCAAATAAATCACACTCGGCACTAAACGGTCTGGAACGGGACGCTTGCCAGCTTGGCCAATATCAACCGCGGTCGCCATTTTGT